>JANHFN010010280.1:106023-121527 GCA_032468175.1 Toxicocalamus goodenoughensis
CTCTACCTAGGATTGAACTCACAGCCTCCTGATTGTGAGGCAAGAGCTCTACCTCTAGGCCACTGCACCACCCCTAATTAAAATTTTAATTACTGGAATATTTGAGGGCAAGTTATGTTTTCTTAATATACCAATAATACTGAACTACACAGAAAAGACACGAAAGATAATTCTCAAATGAAGACTTTAACTAATCTAGCTACTAAGTAGGGAGTCAATAGTTTTAACACTGCATAAACCACAGCGGGCTAATTTTGTCTTTCCACTTCATGCCCAAGAAAGAATACCCGGAAAAGTTTAATCATGCATTTATTACCTGACAAGTTCATATGTCTCTCCAAGTAATGGATTGAATGGCTTTCCTGTACGTTCCCACTGAGAGGCTACAGCTGAGACAGCAAAAGCAGCTACACACTGTTGAAAAAGCAATTTTATAACTTATTTCTATTGACTTTCACTAGAAAAATCTTATTTAATCTGCAGCTTTTGGAGCATTCATTCTCATGAAGTCAAATCCATCTCATTTGACTCATGTTCAGCTTCTAATGACTATACAGACACGTTCTGGTTCTCTTCTCATATGAAAAAGGTAGTGAGAAACATTTAAAATCTTAAAAAGGGAGATTAAATTATCACCATTAGTTTTTAAGAAGTTAAACAAACCTGCTAAATTGCAGGTCAGACATTCAGTAGCTTCACTTTTATAATATCACTGTAAAGAAAGATCTAATTATAATTTATTTCTTCAAATAACCACTTAAATTCATAATATTTTCTAGAAATAAACAACCCAATTGTTTTCCAACTGTTGAGATAGAAGTACCTTCATTCTTTCAACTGGGTCAGGAAGCAAGCTGGCTTTATGAATTAAGTATGTATGCTCCATGTATTCTGTCAGTCGCTGTAGGAAACTCAGGGGCTCATTAAAAATTACTGGCATAGTGATCTTGGACAGCTCCTAAAAGAAATTTAAAAGCAATATTACAAAGTGTGTGTGAAGGTTTATATAACTTATCCCAGAATAGTTTTGGTTTACCATAAGAACAAAGTTAGATTATTAGCAAAAGAAGTAAACATAAACCTAGGTATAAATTTATACTACTAACTTAAAGAACAGCCAATATGGCCTAATGAGTATCATATTCAAGTCTAGATAAAAGAATTGTATATCCATACTGAATCTGAAGATTGTGATTTTGGACCACTGTACTGATCTCTTTCACAGGGTTGTTGAAATGATAAAATGGATAAGTAAGAGAAAAACTATGTATAGCATGAAGGCAAGTTAATATATACACTATACTATTGTAAAACCAAAGTTACACAAGAATGGAAAGATCAAGCCCTTATTAGTCTCTGCTTTACAGTGTCTAACAACTACTTGAGGAAATATTTAGGGCTCTTTAATATGTTATTAGTGCAAAGAATCAATACTGACTAGGTGACTTCACTTAACAGGCACTATATACCTTTTTAAAAAAAAAAATCCAAAATATTCTATTAACATGCATGTAGGATATTTAATATATTCAAACAACTTCCTGGCTGGCAGTACAAATCTACAGTTTCTCAGTGATCTTGCCTGAAGCTAATGGAAAATGGAAGAAAGTGTATTGAAAGACTGTACTCTCATTCCATGTTTGTAGGAAAACGCTACAACGCCTAGTAAGTATATTAACTTTCTGAATAATTCTTCTCTCCTTATACTCTTTACACTGCCAATTAGTTTTCCTAAGTTTAAGTGGGCTGAAAACAAAGCACTGCAGATTTTATAAATGAGTAAATAAATGGACAAAAAGGATTTGACAATGTGATGGAATGGGCTAGAAGCACTCTTTAATGCATTCTATAGGGATAAAAAATACACAATAATTTATTTCAGAAATGCCGTGATTAAAACATAATGAAACCATAAACAATACAAATTTGTTAGTATAATAAGGCTCTGTTAAAAATCATATTTACCTACCATTCCAATGCACTTTCTCAAGATACTCCAAATACTGAAGTCATTTCTTGAAAACATTGGAGAGGGCAAGCTTGTCCTAGATTGGAGTGGAGGCAAGAAAGTTATTTAATATGCTTCCAGATTAATTACACAGAATATACTTTATACTATTTAAAATAAATCGTGAACACAGGCCTATGTACCTTAACACTAGAAGCCAGGTTTTAACAACTTTTCTTCCACACCTCCTCACTCATGACGAATACATTCTCAAACCAGTTATGCATCCTATTATAAAACCTCCACCTGCTTTGTGGGAAGCAAAAACACCTTTGGTTTTGAGACAAGTGCAGATAAGGGTTTTGATGTGAGCCTTATATATTGAGCACTGGAGACTCTTCACCTTCCTTATGTGGAACTCAATTCCCAGAATTCTGTCTCTTGTGCTAGCTAGACTTCTAGAAGCTGCTTTACACTATGGGAAGTTGTTCAAGTTTAATTACTTGCTTATGAAGACTTCTACCCCATTCAGTTCCTATTCCAGATTGCTTTAGACATAAAAAGTATTCTAAAAAGTTGTAAGTTACAGATGCCAACATGATTATTGTATTATTGGAGCCTCAAATGAGTGAGTGAGCATGTAGTTAAATAATTTAACCTTTTGGCTCCGCCCCGCCCCAATTGTGGGTAGGTTATTAAGGGCTTAAACTAAATGCTTTTAAAAGTCTGAGCTTCTTCAAAGCACTAAAACAGTTCCTCACTCCACCCAATTTTGGAATTCGGTCTTTGACATAGTATGCAAAGCTTTATGGAATACCTCCCAAAAAGAAAACTGTCCATTCCTGAAGTAAAACTGAGGATCACAGAGACTTATCTGAGCTTAATGTTGATTCCCCCAATGTGGTTGCAATTTACTAAATTATAGGATTGGTAAATTGTGTTAAATTCTTTGCAATCAAATCCTTTCAGTGGTATTTAGTCACAGTTAATATTATTAACAGTCAATAATAACTGAATTCTATTACTGGAAAAACTAATTAGCTAGGGAATACTCACTGTTGGGAGGGCAAAAATAGTTCTGGATAACCATCCCTGCCTCCCAATTTGAGAGGACTACATATATACATGTTTTTTCTTACATGTAAGTTTATAAAATCTCCAAAACTAATCTGAAATTGTACAAAAAACAAGGACACTTCTGGTCAATTGTTTCTTGCAAGAGTCACTCCAGAACACAGATGAGCTTTGCAGCATAACTTGTCATGCAAGATAACTGTGACCTTCCTCAGTTATAGCTTGAAGCAGAGAAGCCCAGAAAACTAGTTTCATGGAGCCCATAATGGTCAGAAAAAATGAACATGCATATTGTGCTGGCTGTAAAAGTTCTTTATGCCTCTAGCTCATCTTCAGAAAAGCTTCTTTTTTACTTGTCTGTACTGGGCCCAAATGCCTTCAACTTTTTGCAAATCAGGAAACACTAATTTTTTTTCATCAATAGAACTTCAAAAAGCCATCACCCATTCTAATAAACGATTAGCTTTTAATCAGGGATATTGGCTGTGTATTCCTATCTTCAAATGCTTCATTCATTCTTTAGATGGATAGGGTAAAACCACTATGAAATTATCATTCCAAGTAAAATTTATTTATTTACTTATTTAATTTATATGTTGCCCATCTCACCAATAGGGCAACTCGAGGCGGATTACAGAAAAATACAGAAAAGATAAATAGAAAAGCAGAATTTCAAACTATGCATATTAAAATGTTAAAACAGTGCAATTGAAACAGAGAATTTGACCATAAGTCCTTCTGATACAGAATACATTTGCAGAACAAATCTCCAAAATACATTAAATACCAAAATCACAGAATCATAAAGTTGGAATTTATTCTATTTTTTAGCTATTTGACTTGAGGAATTGTATATATTATATTAATTAAAGTAACATAAATTAATTGCCTACATACAATTCAACTGATGTTTTATGCTTTGGGATATTACAGGAGAAATGTACTGTTATTCTGGTTGAGTAATCAAACAATTTTCAGTCCCAGCCATTGTGGAGACATATCAAACTAGCCCGATGTCTACTTTAAACAAAATATTGTTTAAGCCGCAATTACTCAAAATCTTGGAAGGGACCACATTTTTACACACATTATTTAAACTCCCAAATGGCATGCAGTCAACTCTGCCATCTCAAATAAGTCAAGAAGGAAGAGGTAGAGAAGATTTTCTACCATCTCTTTTAGAACTTCCATGATTATCTAAAACAGAACTGTAATGCTCTGTCCCACAAATTTTCAGTTTTTTGCCAAACTCTCCAGTGATATTTTTCTTGACTTCTCAGCTGAGGTTGAGGAAAACTTCAGAAAAACAGTAACCTTTTATTCTCCTTACTCCACAATTGCATTTCTGACTCTTGTAAGGCCATCAGAAAACCTCCTTAATCCCACTGACCCACTCCTAATATTTCTTTTTAAAAATAATTCCCACGACTTCCTTCTTAAGTTCAATACTTCAGCTAGCTCCAACGCTCAGCAAATGTCCTCCTTTGGTTGGTTTTTGTCCAATTACTAAAATGATCCAACTTACATTTTACTAGCAACACTACTGAGGAATCACAATGAACATATCCTAGATGAGTACTAAGGTCATTCTCAAACTACCGTTAACTCTATTCATTTCCTGCCTGCATGCTTCACTGCAGATGATGCATGTTCAAATTTTCATGATGTCATGTTTAGCATTGAGTAGCATAGGAGAATCCAAGTTGCCAGAAAGAAAAAGCAAATGTGATGGAAAATATAGAAGAGTTATTAGTTCCTGCAACCTCTGATTAGCAAAACTGTTAAGACTGCATTAGACTGAATAAAGAAAGAAACAACATCGTTCCAAAAGTGAAGACAGAATTGATCAGTTAATGGTCACTTTTAAGATTGCATACAAATACAGAAATTGTTTTTGGCAAAATTTAATCACAAGTTCAAAAGAATTTTTTTTTATATTATATACCACATAAACTAAATGTACATACAAGGCAATCCCTTGTTACATCTGTGTTACTTGAGTCCAATCAAACTTTATTCAAAGAATTTGATGGACACTGAAAAACCTTTGAAATGTTTAGCCCTTGAAAAATATAAACAGCTCCAGGCTATGTAGGTAGAAGTCATAAAACCTATATTTAAACTGTGAGGTATCTTCTTATGAAAATGTCTTCCCCTTCCATTTAGAGGTTCTACCTTGAAACTGTCTGTTAGCTAATTTACAAATACTATATCTTTGAAAAAAGCAGTGGTCCTTTCATAGGATAGACCTGCATCCAGTAAACATTTTGATCTACTTGAAGACAGACAGGAAGTCCCTTTTATAGGACAAGTCCTTGATCCAGGATATCTGAAAGAAAATTCACAAGTGAGAGAAATGTTTTCCATTTCAAAAATAAGCTGTATGAAGATCATCAGAAAGAAAATTATTTGCATGTATTTTGAACTGTGGACCAAGAAAAAATATTTTTTATTTCTAGGATCAGGTTTTTAATATTACTTATTAGTATGGAATACATGACAGTACTTTATAGTTGGATTTTTTTTCTTCACTTCACTATTAGAATGCATGAGAAGATATTATGAAATATTATGAAATTTGTGTAAATCTAATAAAAAATATTATCAGAAAAAAAAAAGAAAAAAAAAGATACTAACAAAATAAATTATTTATAAATTACTTCTTATGCCTAACTAGTACCAAAATAAATTTTGAGCTAAAGGTAGCTTGCTAAAACAGAAACCACATGTGCATTTAAGGTGGCAGAAAATGAAATGTTTGTTTTAGTGCCTGTTTTAATGCTTTTAATCTTATTTATTTATAGTTGTTTTATACTGCTATTTATGACATTATTAGCTGCCCAGATTTGCTTGATAGTGAAGTGGATGGCATATAAATTTAATAAATAAACTATAAGATTATGTTTTTAATTTCAGGAAACACATTTTTTATGATTAGTTTAGACAAACTGCCACAAAACTATGTTTTTGCAATACAGTAAAGAACACACCTTAGTTTTTAGTATCCCAACTTAGAAAAAGGATGTTGTCCATTTAAAATAATACTTCAGAAGTACTTCAAACTGAACTATTCCAAATATTTATGGCAGTTCCCCATAACTATTTTCAAACCATTAAAAACAAGAATTGTGATAAAAAATATTTAAAATTGGCTAGAAAGATTTGGCAAGCTAAATTGAAAAGATCAATTTGAACAAAAAGATAGAATATAGAAAAAGCAAGGGAACGTTAAATTGCTAGTTTTCATGAGAACTGAGCAAAAAACATTTAGTTAAGTTAGTTTGGAGCTTAATGATCATAGAACTGAGACTCTTGATAGAAGAGTCCAATGGCGGGATATAAATGAAATAAACCAAAAAATCAAAATCAAATGAACAGCAGTGTATCAGTCATAAATTCAAGATCTGGTTTTAGGCAAACCTCTCTCCCTCTTTATATAATCACATTTGAGTGTTATTCCCATAAAAATGGGCCTCATCTTTTGATAGTAAAAAGCCACCTTCAACGTTTGGAAGAAATTCAGATCCATGGAGGGTAGGATATTGTGCATAGGACTGTAATGCTGGAAATGGCTGGAAACATATTTTTTTCATAGCTTTGGGGAAAGTTGTAGAGTTGTATACTTGTTTTCTTAAACTACTTCATTTTGTGGCTTACACTAACGTTTTCATGCACTTTCTGCCTCAAAATGGCAGTGACTCATATCATCAGCCATTGGAGTCAAAGGGGATGTGACAGAAAAAGGGACTCAGATACCTCAGATATTTTGGGATGAAAGGCTCTTTAACATGTGAAACAGAACTATTCTTGTTTTTTCATTATTACAGAACAGAATTCACTACAAAACGTTGTAATATAATGTTTTCAAACAAGTTGGTACCTGGTTATTTTTTTCAGGATATTCCATTTCCCTTTTATTTTTCTTCTTCAACTCAGAATTTATGGCCATTGTTTAGTTGCTTTTTTCCCCTTTTCTGCCAACTTTGGAAATTTCATTTCTTCTGTTTGACTCATGCTCTTCAGGTCTCAATGGTAGTGCTATTCATAGAATAAACTTCTTAGTGCATAGACATGCCAAAAAGGCAAACTTCTGGTCTGGATGAAAATTGGGAATTTCGAATGAAAATTCCCTTTGGAAATAGTGAAGTTGGTAAGACAATGTTACCCATCAAGTGGAAAGTATTGGTTTTGTTCCTCAGGGTGGACATTAGATGCAGAACAGTAGCCATCAATGTTGGTCATGGTTTTAGTTTTGCAAGTATTCCTGGTATTCTTAGCTTTTTCAACCATGTACTTTCAATATTACATATGTACAGAAAAATAGAACGTGAAAACTATCTCAATAGCTTAGTAATGATCCAAGATTGTATCAGTGAGCCAGGAGGGTAAAAAAAGCACAGTAAATCAAATAAATCCTTCTTACATGAATTCAGTTTTAGCTCCACCACTGTTCGTATCCAAGTCCATCTCTAACATATATTAATTCAACCCTTTCAGGATGTCTTTTGCCTAATTGTGGTTTGTATGGTATCTAACCCTCCTTGAAATAACAAACTATGTTTTTATTCTTGGTTGAATATACTTTCAAATCATGATCTGCTTTACCATGGCTTGAAATATTTGAACCTAGAATTCTATCTTGATTTATTCTCCCTACCTCTTGCTTATCTACAAAAGTACATAGCAAGTGCAGCTTTAAAAAACTGAAAACTTTGTGTGCCTATTTCTTCTTGTTTCTTCTTCAGTATAAGATCATTAAATCTCTCTCTCTCTCCCCATAAAGTATCAATTTTTATAGAAGGCAAACTAGTGATGCATGGACAGTTACACAGATAAACACATAAAATACATACGGAGTTCCCATAAAAGCATGTCCACATAAAAAACATTTCTCAAAAATATGCAGGAAAACACATGATACAAGTAAGTATTCTCTCTCTATGTCTGTCTGTGTGTCTGTGTGTCTATCTAATCAATCTATCAATCTATCCATCCATCTATCTATACATACACACACCTATATATACACACACACAAAACGGATACAAAAGGCTTATTCTACCCATTCAACCTCAACAAAAACTCCAAAGCCAAAACAATCTGTACATATAAACTTTACCTCCCAAAATGTATTCAAAGGCTAAATGGACTTTTCTAGCTTTGGGGCGTTTGGATACCAGTGGAACAAATCGATAGGAAACTGCTGAAACCATTAAATTTGTTTGGTTTGTTGAGCAATCTGATTTGCTCAGCAAACCTTAGTGACAAATCCTGACTTAGAATGATAAACATTAAAAGTGATTTCTTGCATTTTTTTTCCATTTCATATTGCTCTATACTCAGACTAATCAGGACCAATTGTTTCACTCTGATTTTTGTCTTAATCTAGGTTTGAGGTACTTTCGAAAGTTAACTATCTTGTCTTCTAAACAGAATGGCTTGCTTCCCTGTTCCACAAACATATTACTGCTGTGGCCCAAATGTGAAAAAACTAGCTTTATATGTTATAGTAGTAGTACTAAGTTTTTTGACAGAGCCTAAACTCCTGTCAATGGTTGAGCTTCAAGATGCACTTTTCCCCACCTCCAATTCTTCCTTTAAAATGATGTTGAAGAGAAAATCTGTCAATTCATCTCGTGTGAGATGGAGGTTCCCATAGAAAGTGCTGTAATCTACAGGAATCGAAGAAGAGGAAGGCAGAAAGAACCTTATCCGTTCTACCATTAATTTCTGCTCTCACTGACAAATGGCACTCCCTCACAGCAGATAAATAAATAAATCAACTATTGGTACCATCAACAAAGCACTTGTGAACAAAGAAAGTGTGCATGGAAACTGTAAAAATCCAACTGTCTATTCTTAGGGAATTCCTGGAGCAGTCCAGATTCAAATTTGAATGCTTGAGATAGTAACTGGCCAAAAATCACTCAATTTAATAAATTTCACAGAATTGTTCAGACAACAGAGTAGGTAGGAAATATATGATCTCTTATCAAATACATATGTGACAGTTTTTACACAATCCAAGGAGAACCATTTTTTTATCCAATATAACATAAATGTGCACAGATAATTAATTGTATGTTGTTTAGCTAGTTTGCTATACTGGTTAAGGTCCTGGCCTACAAACCAGAAAACTGAGTTCAAGTCCTGCCTTGGGCAAGAAAGCTGGCTGGGTGACTTTGGGCCAGTGACTCTGTCTCAGCCAACTCGCCTCATAGAGTTGCTGTGGGGAAAAGGAGGAAGGAACATTATGTATGTTTGTTGTCTTTAATATAAATTAATAAAGGTAGGGTAAAAATCTGAAAAATAAAAGACACATTTGATTATTTGGGAAGCTCATACTTAATGTATTCTTTGGCTTATATGTTCAGTACATTTGAAGTAACATTATCCAATATGGCTTTCTTTTGTAATTATTTTTAAAGAAGTGTTTTAAAAAAAATTTGCAGTATCTTTTTTTCTAAGTAAAATCATATATTTCTGTCAGTAGAAGAAGTTTCAATTTATAGGATCAGTGTCTATAGTCAGCGTCCCTGTTTACTCTGGGCTGGTGCCAATAGAGCAGATTTTGAGGGTGCATAAAATTGTCTTCCCTAACCAAAAATGTCACAATAGTTTGAATCCTATGTTATGGCCAGATCTCTCTTTTGTATGGAACATAAACAATACTAAAGTTGTTGTCATAATAAGTATTTATTACTTTCACCCAAAATATGTTTAGAATTAAAACAAAATAGCTGCACACATGCGATAACACATCTTGCTTCAACCCAAAGACACAATTATAAATACCCCACCCCTAAGATAAAACATTCACATATTTATGTTATAAATGCAGTGTAATTAGATGACAAGACGAGCAACCCATATAAAAACCCCAAGATAACTAGAAACACTGAACAGCTTTATTTCCTTGGGGAAGTTTTCTGCAAAGCAAAATTTAGACTTGTTTTCCCACAGAGGCATGACAATTGACATCAATATGTGTGCAGACATCAGTTCCCTGAGTGGTGCCAGATAAAGAGATCAAATACTGTAAATATAGTTTGGAAGAAGGCATTCAGCAGTAATTGAATTGCACATATGCGGTTGAATTTTACTTCTCAAGAAATATCCTAGCTCAGTGTTTTCAAAATGCTACCCCAAGTCCATAAAAAGTCAGTAATAATCTTTAATTGTTGATAAATACAAAAGAAGAAAAAAGGGAAAAGGAGGAAAATATGGGTCAAGATTAGAGATGTGAAAATGTAATGATCCAAAAGCATAATGAGAGACACTGTAGTGGAAAGTAAAGGAACCTCAGAGGAATAGGAAACAAGAGCCTGGAGGCTCCACTCACCTCTTGTTTACACTTTTGGCAATGGCATTTTACGATGTTTTATGGACACTTGCCAAATTACTGCTTGTTTCTAATGCTTAAAACAACATTGAAATTACCACTGCATGTTTACGCAGAAAAAGCAGCCAACTGTCTTAAGAAACTTAATTATTATTTATTTAGGATATTGTAGAGGTTAGAGGATGCAGGCATTTTAGGGATATCATTGGGAGAAAGAATACAGGATATTAAGGATGTTACCATCCAGTGATAATTAAGTGAGGTAAGAAAAATTCCTGGCTTTATAACCATTTCAACTTGCTTGGGTTTAGAAATATTTATTCCTTCCTCTCCCCCAGCTCTATTCAAGATCATTAATGAAGAAGCCATAGTTTCATTTATCTTTCTTTGTAGCTATACTGTCCTCTGAACAGAATGCATTACTGAGGCCAGCTATAAATATTCAGCTATTAATAGATATGGGACACAAGGTTAACTTGCTTATATAAATCCCATTTTCATTATATAAGAAAAAAGTCATTATAAAAAGTAGAATAACAAATGACAAATAGAGATTCCTTTTAACTGTATGCAAATTGGAAGGGAAAAAGTACACATATTAAGTTCTCTCTCTAGTGAAACCTGAGAAACTGGGTATCATTACATGTAACCAAGGAACTATTGTTCTTTGTTACAGATAAAAAGAACAGATGAAGAATCAACATCTGAATGCAACTCTTCTACCTAGGGTCACTTTTTTTGTTCTTAATGTTTTTTTAAACATATATTGAAATCATAGGTTAGCTCTAATTGGTATAAACAGATGAAGGCGATCAAGTTAACTGGAAACTAAAAAAGCAGCAGTGAGACATTACAAAAACATGAAGAAATAAGAGACAGTATTGATTTTAATAAGACTAATTTAAATGAATTAGAAACGTGCATGGTTAAGAACTCCTCTATTTAGTTTGCATTATGATGAAACCATAGTATTTTTCATTTAAATTTTCTTCCTCAATATTCATAAAAAAGAAAAATGTTCTTAAGGTATAGCTGTTATTGTTCTTCACTGTTCTCCAGAGAAGAGGCAGCAGTATCCCCAATTATCAGTTAGATATTAGATGAGCTTTTGTCAGCACAGCAATAGAGGCTACCTCTCAGGACACTAGGCAAAACCATACCTGTGTTTTTTTATGCCATTTGATAGAGTCTCTCGGTTTTTATTTGCTTTTTCTTCAGACATGTTAGCTGTTATGGTGTCACTAGAGTCCTCGCTGTTTTCCAATGAGAAGCTAGTCACGGTTTCAAATCCAGTAAATGATTTTTCAGATTCTGAATCTACAAGATAGACAAGTGTTGATTTATTAAGCTTCAGGGTTAATCTTTCACAGACTAATTAACAGAATCTTCACACACAGCACAGGAATTTAATAGCCTATCAATGTGATACAGATGACAGCATTTGACCAAGTCAAAGCAGCATGACTGGAAGTTTTATAACATGTGATGGTCAAACTGTTCAGCATTAAGGACTATCACTTGAGGTTGCAGGTGAGTAATTATATGTCACAGAAACACAGTTTTGAAGGCTATTAAAAGGCTAACCTAGGCTATTGTGACCAATCCCTGCCCAACACAGGGATCCAAATTAATGCCAAAATCCATATTAAAATATTCCCCAAAAGGTGGCAGTTCAGCTTCTAATTGACAATAACCCAAGTTATTACTGTACTTTTCTTGAGAAATGATTTTACTGTCTAAATGCACTTGGTACAGTTGTCTAATCCAAGAATAGAGAACCATTCTGGGTTTTTCTTTATTTCTCAATCATAGAATTAGAGAATGTGTAAGCTGGACAAGTTCTTATAAATGATCACGTCCAGTCCTTTGCCAACTAAGAATTTATAAAACCATCTCTGATAGGTAGGCATCCAGCTCCCATTTTGCTGGAAGTGGTTATTTACATGAAGGGAAATCATTGAAAGTGTGCTCAAAATTTGCACATGCCATATTCATTGAATCTGCAAATTATTACACATACATAGTAAATATGCATTAGGCTGCAGAAAACATGCTATCTTTAATTTTGCACCACATTGGAACTGTATCAACTTCTCTTAGAAAATTATAGAAACCCACAATTTGACCAAAGCTTCCTAAAATTTTACACACAACTGTCTGTATCTACCATAAATTGGGCACAATGCTTCTTTTAATGCACTGCATTGTTCTTTCTAATTCTGCCTGCCTGCTGCTTCCTAATGTTCAGCTGGTAATCAATAGTACTTCTAAATCTTTCTTATTTATAATACCATTAATATATTGACAAAGTTTTCACACATTCCTCTAGAGAGGTTTGGCTGACACACACATGTTACATTTTGAGGTCATGCTAAAGCAGTGGTCGCCAACTGGTGGGCCACGGCCCACTGGTGGTCCGCGAGAAAATGTTGGTGGTCCGCAGAGAAATGTCACCCCCAGAGCACTCCTCTAAGCAATTAATCCAGGCTACATGGGAACACAAGGCTGCACCGCCCACATGGCCTGCGGAAACCCTCCCCGCCCACTCACTCCTTACCTGGCAAACTTGCCTGCTAAGCTGCTATCTTTCCTTCCCTCCCCCAACTATCAGCTGTTTTGCTGTGCTGGAAATTTAAATTAAGTAGAAAGCAGGAAACCATTGGATTTCTTGCTTTCTAGCTCATCTTTAGATCTTCGGTTCTGCTTTTAAACAGAGCTGAACCACCCTTAACACTGAAGCTTCTATTATTCAGTGCAGACACGGGTAGCAGATGGCAGAAAGATAGATCTCTGAATGAATCTGACTGCCTGCTTTGCCTGATTTTGGGTAAAAGTTGCTCTTTTTTAATACAAAACTCAATATTTACAAACATGGTGTGGTGTGAGTTAATTTTATGAGTTTGCTTGCAAGCAAATTTTATGTGACAGACTCAGGTAGCCAATGGCAGAGTGAATCTGTGATTCTGTGAGCAACTCAATCTGCCTGCCTGTTTTGCATGATTTTACGTAAAAGTTGCTTTTTTAAATAAAAAATTCAATATTTACATAAATATTTATAATATTTACATACAAGCCCTCACATGACCACCAAGACACACCCACAAATTAGGTCATGTCCACAGAACCGGTTAAGAAATTTGAATCCCACCCCTGCCTCTCTGTATTTTGTGTGTGTGTGTGTGTGTGTGTGAGAGAGAGAGAGAGAGAGGGAGGGAGGGAGAGGGAGAGAAAGAGGTTAGATCAGATATCTCTCTCTCTCTCTCTCCCACCAATGTCAGTAAACCACCATCAGTCAAAATTCATATTAGTGGTCCCCGGGATTTAAAATTATGAGTTTTAAAATTAAAATTAGTTAAAATTATGAGCTTGGTGGTCCCTGAGGTCCAAAAGATTGGCAACCCCTATGCTAAAGCAACACAAAGTAGTCTTAGGGCAGTGTTGGTTGCTCCCTTCTTAATTGCTGCCCTTAATTAGGATTACAAGTTACCATGGCAGCCATTTGTATTAACCATGTCCCTTTTATGGTTATGGTTGTTATTTACAACAGTGTAAGGACTGCAACAACCACTACGTAGGACAAACAAGCAGAAGACTGGCAGAACGTATTCACGAACACCACATAGCAGTCAGAAGACATGATGAAAATTCTTTTAATTTCACAACATATAGACAGATTTAACCATAGTTTCAACTGGAAAATGTGACGATCCTAGTCCAATCTAAGTAAAAAAACCACCAGGGAATTTGTAGAAGTCTGGAACTCTGACAAATCAGCCACCAATAGATACACAGACATTAACAACATCTATAGACTAAACTAGACTGCAAAAGAGCCCCAAAAGGAACAAAAAGACTCAAGCACCTCTCCACCAGCACTCAGATAACATAGATTAACTCCAAGGTTAACATCAGACCATCAATCAAGTAAACAATACCACAATCAAGAAACTGCCGAAGAAGCCAACAGCCAACAGTCCAATCAAATAATCTCTTCAAACCACCTCCACCAATACTGACATGATATAAATTAACAGCAAATAGCTCTCCTTAGTACTGGTAGCAATGATGATGTTATCTAGTATGGGTAATGAAACATCTGCAAGAAAACAAGCAAGCTTAGAGCACCAAGGACCCCACTTATCAAATCAGTTATTTGGACCAGGTATAAACTATATGGAATGGATGTTTATTTAATTAAATATAGTGAAACTATTCTTCACTCATCTATTTAACAATGTGCTCCCTTTTGTTACATTTCAAACCCACAACTTAAAAATAGTTTTGGGAATAAGTCAAGGTTTTCCAGGTTTCATATTGGCCTAGACCAGGGGTGTCAAACTCACATCGTTGCATCACTGTCACGTGACATATCGGGACTTTTCCCCCCTTCACTAAACTGGGTGTGGGCATGGCCAGTGTGTGACGCATCTGGCCTGTGGGCTGGGCATTTGACAGCCCTGACCTAAACTATTTCATATTGCCATGTCTTTGTTCTGAAATGTGAATTACTGGCAAAGTATTCTTTTAAACATATTTTAACGTACTCTTAGCATGTTAAATCTAAAGAACCCTTCTTTCGAATCTAACCAGAAAATCAGATTCTTTGATTCAAAAATTCATGAAGGTTCACATAATCAGTGTTCCTTGTTCCCAAATACACTTTTTTTCCACAGAACAAAATGGTGCCTAAAGGGATATTTTAAACAGCTACCAAAATGATAATAAGCAAAGAATTAAGCCAAAATATGCCTGTCTGTTGAGGCATATTTGGATTTGATATTTGGATTTTTTGCAACAGCAAAAAGCAATAGCAACATTTTAATCTGATAAGTGATTTTACTAGAGTTAAACTGATACATTTTAGTAATATAATCTTAATAACTATGTGCAACATGTTGTGATCTGTTTTCATAAATTCAGCACCATTTCCTAATTTGGTGCCTGAGCTGGTATTTACTGTACTTAACTTTTGAATCTCACTCATAAATTTCTTTTTCATTAAGCTCTTAATTTTCATTCAATAAATTGAATGGGGATTACAGATTATACACTGCTCAAAAAAATAAAGGGAACACAAAAATAAGACATCCTAGATCTGAATGAATGAAATATTCTTATAAAATACTTTGTTCATTACATA
>JANHFN010010280.1:137992-155119 GCA_032468175.1 Toxicocalamus goodenoughensis
ATTCTATTCTATTCTATTCTTTTCTATTCTATTCTTTTCTATTCTTTTCTATTATACTCTATTCTACTCTACTCTACTCTACTCTACTCTACTCTACTCTATTCTTATTCCTATTCTCTTCTATCCTATCATGTTCTATCCTATTTTATCCTATTCTATCCTATTCTACTCTATCCTATCCTATCCTATCCTATTGTTGTGGTCTTGAGACCTGTCTGAAATTCAGTGGAGGCCACCCAAGACGCATGGCATGAATTTCCACCCAAATCATGAAAGCCATACTGCCAGCGTTTCTTAATGACACATGACCCTTTTTCACAGTTATGACCATTGCAGCATCCCCAGAGTCACACGATCAAAATTTGGATTCTTGGCAATGATGGATGACCCGTTGCCGTGTCCTGGGTACTTGTGATCACCTCTTTGCGATCTTCTGACAAGCAAAGTTAATGAGAAAGCCAGATTCCCTTAGCAATCAAACTGAACAACTTAACTGCAGTGATTCACTTAACAGCTGTGACAAAAAGGGTCGTAAAATGGGGCAAAACTCACCAGAGACAAATTCCTTGTGTGTCCGATCACTCTTGGCCAATAAAGAATATTCCTATTCTGCTCTGTTCCTATTCTATTCTTATTCTGTTCTGTTCTGTTGTGCTCTGTCCTGTCCTGTTCTACTCTACTCTACTCTTTTTTAAAAATATATATTTTATTAATACATTTTCCTTTTATATCACATAAAAATTATGTATCAATCTGAACAGTGTATTGTCTGGACACAATTAGTTTTAAGTAGAAATACAATATTAATCAGCATAAATCATAATCATAAATCAACACAACAGATATAAACTAAATGTAAACCACTCCAAACTTGATTGCAGGAAGTATGATTTCAGCAACAGAGTGGTCAATGTCTGGAATTTACTACCTGATTCTATTGTCACCTGCTCAAACCTCTACTCCTTTACCCTCAAACTAATCTCTGTTGACCTCACCCCATTCCTAAGAGGTCTGTAAGGGGTGTGCATAACCGCACAATCGTGCCTACCGTCCCACTCCTATTGTCACCAATTATTAGTTCTTATTTCCTGTCTTTAAACTTATGTTTATTCTTGTTTCTGTTATATTGTAAGATTTTGACAAACAAACAAATAAAATAAATAAATAATAAAGTTACGATATTGGATTTGCATGATTCCAGATGACCACTAAATGGCAGTAAAGTGATACTGAAAACTAATTCTTTTCAGGGAGTAAAAATTATACATGCTCTTAATTTCTGAACAAAGTATCCTTATTCATTAAAAAAATGTCTACTACAAGATAGTCCTCAACTTACAACCAGTGACTTAGCAACCCATTTGAAGATAAAACAGCCAAAAAAGTTACCCATACTCTGGATTCGAAGGTCCAATGGCAGGGCCACCTTATTCCGGGTCACATGATTCTATTTTGGGTGCTTGGCAGTCGGCCTGCTTTTACGGACGGTTTCAGTGTCCCACAATCAAACAATCACAATTTATCATGGGTTATTTGCCTAAAATAACTGTTTACTTTGCCAGTTTTTGGCCAAACAAAAAACAAACACCCATTATAGGCAATGTGTTCATTTAACAACCATGGCTTTGCTTAATGATTAATGATTTGCTTAATGGCCATGGTGATTTGTTTAATGATCACCATTAAAAATATCATAAAATCAGGTCAGTGATGATCTGCTTAAATGGTATGATTTGCATTGTAATTCCAGGCTCAATTGTAGTGTAATTTCACAGAAATACAACAATTACAAGGTGAAATGGCTGGCATACCATGTCACCATCAAAACTATATTTAGGTGATGATGGTTTGTTATAGTTGTCCCATTCCAAAAGCTGTAGGACACGGGTATCAAGTTTGAGGTGTCACTTTGCCATCAAGTGACATTTCGTGACGTTTTCTTCCTTCACGGAGCTGGTGTAGGTGTGGCCTGCATGTATCTGGCCTGCGGGCCACCAGTTTGACACCCCTCTTCTAGTATTTACGTTAAAAAGTCAGTCCCTTCTTTGATCAAATACTTATTACTAAGGAATGGATAATACACATAACCTTGTGTTCTATTTTATTGCTAGGAACACTGCAAGCTCAGCATATGCAGCAGCTTTCTATTATTAAAGCTCCTGGTTCTACCCAACCAAACATTTCTGCATTGCTTGACAGAATTAGAAAAGATGGGTGAGGAGGCAGGTACTCCAACTTTCCAAACAAATGACCTCAACCTTCTCTATGCCACGAGAGAAAAACCATATACTATTTTTTTCCTGAAGGTTTTTGCTATTACGGTAGGTATACAGTACCAAAACACACTTCCTCCCATTAAAGAAAAAGGACACAACTATTCTGAGCTGATTCAATTCATGGACAAAGCTGGTATACAGAAATTAGGAAAGAGAATTCTATGGGAACTCAAGGAGAGATAAAGATACAAGATACAATGAACCATAAGTAATTTCTCAGTTGTTATATGATTTTGTAAAGCCGATGTATATTAATGCAATAATTCTTCAAGTCTAGAAAGATCAATGCTATTGGCAGGACAGAAACAAATTTCTGTCTTAGTGGCTATTTGCTATTTGTTGATGATAGACACTAACATGGAACCTAATTAACAGAGTATGATACTGTATAACTTTATTATGGTTTAAGATTTAATCAGGAGGGATGAGCTCGCTCTTCTGGCTAGAAGTAGCAACAGCAAAACAAAACAAAACAACCAATCTAGAGCAAGGGATCTCCAACCTTGGCAACTTGTGGACTTCAACTTCAATTCTGGAAGTTGAAGTCCACAAGTCTTAAAGTTGCCAAGGTTGGAGACTCCTGATCTAGAGTACCCTTGTCTTCTTTTCCATTGAATGCCAGAATTATTTATTTCCCACCTTTATTATTTTTACAATAAATCACAGTGTCCCCCCACAGTGATATGGTTGCAATTCGACACTTGGCAACTAGCTCACAGTTGCAATGCAACAATTGCAATCCTGTGGACACTTGACTGCCATTTGCAATCTTTCCTGCTGACTTCCAACAAAGCCAATGGAGAAGTTGGCAGGTTGAAGATGGTGATCACATGACATTGAACTTAATGACCTTATGCGATTTGCTTAGTGACCACAACCTGGATTGCAGGAACTGCTGTTGTACATTGGAATGGTCAGGTATGTGTGTTTTATGAACACACTACTTTGTGGTGGAGTTTCCCAGTTCTAATTATTGATGTTAACCAAGGATTAATTGTATATAGTTTAGCTTTTTGGCCAAACAACACCAAGGAAAGGAATTCTAGAATCTAGCCCTGCCACTGAAAATGTCTTTCTGTAAATGCCTGATGATGATGTGCTGATGGACAATACAACCATATATTAAGACCACAGTCTTAGAGCTGAAGCAAGCCCTATGAAGTCAGAGTATAATAAGTCCAGAATTATGTCCAGAATATTTCACTATATGCAATTGTCTGTTCAAAGCAATGATGTATTAATCTAGAATGTCATTTTAGAGGTAACATCAAAATATTATTGTCTTTGCCAAACTACAGCTTGTACATCCATATCTGAAAAACCTATTTTGGACTTGAAAATTATTATAAATATAAAGCTATTTTGCACATAACTGGGTTTATGGTTTTATCTATGTGCATTATGTTCTACTAGTATTCTACTGATATTTCATAGGAAGAAATCCAGAATTCTATACATATAATTCTATAAATTGTCAGACTACGCAAACCTGATGCTTCTCAAATATTTTGGTTTATAGCGTTCAGTGACTTTCACAGTAGATTGCTTGAAATAAATAAAAAAGCTTCTTCTCACTTACTTTTAGGGAGTCTTGTAACTCAGCAATAGATGTTGCATCAATTTCTTCCTCCTCATCACTTTGTTGTTCCTGAGTACAGTAATGTGTGCTATATGCTGAATGATCTTCTATTGCATGTATCCAATTCTGAAATAAAGTGGGACACAAAAAATCAGTTTAGTAGAACATACACTTGTGATATGATACCTTTTATAGATTGAAGGATACAACTAATTTCTGGGCATGTGCCAAATGCTTTATTCCAAGATATGGATGGTCTCAGGACAAAGACTGATTTTGAATTAATTATTCTGCTTAATGATTACTTTACCTATATTTAATTTTTTCCCTTTTTCTCTCACTTAAGATTTTAGAGGCAACTTTTTGTAGGGCTCTGGAAGGTCACATGAGATTTAAATTCAATTCAACTCTGGTGCTATAAGTTAAATATGCATGACATTTAAAAAACAACTATATTGGCTCCTGTCATCCATTTACAGGCAACAAAATATGATAGTGACAAAGGTATTGTGAGGAGATTTGAGTTGTTGAAAATTGGTTCCTTTTTATGAAATACTATATTCTGAGATACTAGTCTTAAACCAGGAAAAGTGCTAACATCATGTGGGCTAGCACCTTTCTACTATTTCTTAATTGCAGATTTTACTTGGTCAATCAAAAAATTGAACACTTATTCAATGGAACTTTATTTTACACATTAACTAGAATTGGATAAAGAGGGACTTACGTCTCTTGTCTCTTGACTGGCCTTAGGAACTTTAAAACTGTGAATTGTATTATCAAAGCACTTGATGGAGAAGAGGTAACCATCTGCATTTTTCACCTGCAGTAAACACCAGAAAGCAGATATATAGATTGAATAGATGCATCATATGATTATTTGTAAAAGTTGCAAAAAAATTGCCTGAGCAATTAAGAAAGCATTATAGTTAAGTTTAGCTTTGTTTCAACATGCCTAGATTTTCTGTGTAGTTGCTTTAAGTAAAAAATGACCAGAGTGTAAAATAAAAATGTATATAGAAACAAAATGTGACTTCTATTTATCTCCCACTTGCCTGTGCATGCTAAAAAATTCTCTTTGGAAAAACATGAAATAAAAATTGATAACATTTTAAAATGTTAAAAGACTATGGGTCTCCTCTTGCACTAAAAAGTTACAACCAGAAATTCTAGTTCAACCCTTCCCTTCCGCCTACCAAATATATTATGAATGCAAACTCCAGAACTCTACCCACGGAAAGGGTGCATTAGGTGAAACAACACCGATGTAGGGTTATGAGTACAATTCAACAAAAACCCACAGGTGTGGGTGTATGCCTGCAGGAGAGGGAGGATTACAGAACAAAATATTAGAATTGAATATTCAGGATCCTGGGAACTTTAAAAAATATAATAAGCATAACTGCAAAGGTTGACTTGAAAATACATGGAGAATGGCTGATGTATCTGTAGTCAAGAGACAGTACATATAGTTTCTACTGGCTGAAAGCAAATGCTTCAGTTGTTGCCTTTCCATTACTTGCAAAAGTAAAATGGAAATCAGGGCAATATGCTATCAGCATCTGTATATAGAACTTAACATACAAAAAACTGCAGTACTCATTTGACTTTACTGACTGCAAAATTGGTGCTCCTGCCTCACTGTGCGTGTATTCCAGGCTTTAGATCAAGTTTTGATTTGACAAAGTATAAATAAATTCTAAAAGTACATTTTATATATTTAACGTTAAGACTGCTACAGCACTGGGAATCATATTAATTACCAGATTGATCATTCGATCATTCATTCATTCACACACACACACACCTGAAACATCAATTATATAAAAAGCCGCATTGTCAATAAAAATATTCTCAAATATGTAAACACTTATGTTCTACATTTTCTTGTAAAGTTTAAGTTGATCACAAATAGAAATAATAATACTGTAAAACTAAAGACCAAGTTATAATATGCCTGGAAGATAGTTCTGCATAAAAATTAAATTGTTCTGAATATATAGCTTGATGATTTGAACATGACCTAAATCTACAACACAAATCCATTTTATTCACACATAAAATATGTATTTCTAGGTTTGCTTACTGTGCAAATGGCTTGTGTTAAGTGCTTGCATCCCTGACGATGATTAGTGTTTCCAGCATCAGCCCTTCCAAAGGAAAAAAGATAAGAGGGACAGGAGGAAGTAAGTAGATGATCACAACAATTTTCAGTATACCAGTCATTGAGAGGAAGTTTTACACTTACTGTTTTTGATACCAAGAGAGGACGCCATGTTCTAGGACCACCCAATATGGCTTCCATCCAAAAAATCTTGAGCTCTTTAAAAATAATTTTAAAAATCAACATAAAATTACCTGCTTGTGATATATGCAGTAATCAAATCCCACCACACAGTTTAATTATAAGAGATAATAAGAAATGCAAGTATGTCCATACTAATGCAAGTATATTGCTACCCGATTTACATTTTCTCAAAGGATAGAAATTTTGCAACCTTGCTTACTTGTAAAATTAAAGTCTAGTCAAATTAAGGAGGCAATATGGGCTTCTGGGATCTACAGGATTGAAATGGAGTAAATAAATGGCAAGATTTTTTTCCTCAATATCTTTGGTTTCACTTATACAATGACTGGCAATGCTATGAGAATAATGCTTATCCTACTTCTAATTTTAGATACATTGTTTTAACTCCAGAAAAAATGTTTGGAAAAAAAAAGGGCTGGATCAGCCTATTTCTCAGGCAACTAGCCTGGAGGGAACTACCAGCAATGAAAGGCAATGCTATTAAATCCATGTAAAATATTTAACTCCCCCCTAAAAGAAAGGCAAAACTAAGTTGGAATGATCTGCCCTTGAACTATATTTTTTTGCTTGTCCAATCATAGAAAAACAAGTTATTCATTTGGAGTCTCTCAAACTGTTGCAATTAATCTTTGCCAGCCCATGTGCCTTTATGATCAGGACAATGTTCGCGTTTTCCAATATTTTTTTAAAAAAGTGTGTCTTCTTTTGGAAGCTTTTAGTAGCAAATATTAATAGTTAATTCTACTGCTATTTAGCTCTTATAGACACAAAGTTGATGATAGGACACAGGCTTCTGTAACAGTAACAAGTTCCAATTTTCGGTTGAATGTATAAGAAGCAAAGTTTCAAGCTGCGTGTATTACATACAATTGCTTCAACTGGTAAGGATGCATTAATAATTGTAGCAGCCGAGTTCAAATTCATTGGGTGAATTTGGTTGCTATCTCCCTGAATCATCTTCTACTTAACAACAATTGAACAGAAACCCTGAACTTCTTGAGGCAAATGCAATAATAAAGCACATAGTGGGGAAAAATAATGTAAAGAACACATATTGTATAATTTAACTATTGAGCCTTGTTTCTGCATCTATGTCCTTTCTTAAATGCATTGTCTTAGCAAAGGCAATTTGCTCAGGTGACTGATAAATATTCTATATTTCTTTTTATATTAACATATAAAATCTATTGGTTCTCTCTCTCTCTCAGCTGACAATAAAGGTATGGTATTAAAAGTTTATAATAAAGCTTGAATATTAAACCAACAGTGGAGGGAGGAAGCTAGGCACCTTCCAGAGTAGTCCTTCATGTCGTTTCAGGATCTTGTTGGTCATCTATAAAAGAATAAAGATGTTAAGACTCACGTTTATGAACAGTAGTCATAGTTTTAAGAGATGATCTGTGGTACCCACCTTTGCAATGACTTCTCCAAGCACCTGTTTCATTTCTGCACCTTGGGCTAAAGCAAGAGGTGTCTGACCTGTTTAACAGAGTAGATTGATTTATCTTCAGAGATCGGAATTATAATCAACATGGTAACTACAACAGCGCAGATGCTGTTTAACAGAAAAGACTGGTTTTTTAAATAAAAGCATAGGTTACTTGTAGGTGTCTGCAACAAACCTGAAGGATGTCAGAATGGCAATGTATCATGACACTGTCACACAAATGGTGAAATTATATACTTTTGCCATGTCTACGGCCTACACATAAGATGAATCATTGACATGAAGATGTTGTGATTTCTAGATGACTGCTCTTCTGCTTTAAGGCAGAATTTAAATGACATTTTATCTCAATCTCGTCTTAAATATCTCCAAAATATCACACAAACGTACACGATATAATTTTAGCATCTGAAAGGTTTCAGATATTAGATAAAGTAAACAGCAACATTTGTTTCAGCAAGATCAAAATTTATTTAATAAAATGTAACAATTAAAAGCCAGTTTGGTGTAATGGTCAAGGTTCCAGGTCAGAAACTGGGAGACTGTGAATTCTAGTCCCGCTTTAGGCCCAAAGCCAGCTGGGTGACCTTGTACTAGTCACTTTCTCTCAGTCTGAGGAAGGAAACAATGGCAAATCACTTCTGACAAATCTTGCCAAGAAAACTACAGGGATTTGTCCAGGCAATCTTGGAAAATCAGATATAATTGAATGGAAAGAAAAAACCTTACTCAGTTCACAAGCATTGAGGTGGGGGATAAATTGCACAAATAAAAACTGAGCACATTTGTGGAATCAAAACACAGGATCCAAACCAATAATTAAAGCTCAGTTCAGTATTTACTGAATAGCTGGAAGAACTACTGCAGACCCAAGGATGCATTCATTTTTATATATTTCAGAAAGGAGGAAAAAATGATAGTCATACGCACACACATACTCACACACACACACATGTGCATAAGTAATAAATACAGATAGTCCTTGACTTAAAAATTCATTTAGTGGCCATTCAAAGTTACAATGGCACTGAAAAAAGCAATTTATGACCATTTTTCAGTTTTATGACCATTGCAGCATCCCCAAGGTCACGTGATCAAAATCTGGCCACTTGGAAACTGACTCTCATTTATGACTGTTGCAGTATCCTGGGGCCAGGTGATACCCCTTTGAGACCTTCAGACAAGCAAAGTCAATGGAAAAGCCAGATTCAGTTAACAACCTTGTTACAAATTTAACAACTGCAGTGATTCACTTAACAATTGTGGCAAGAAAGTGGAGCAAAATTCACTTAACAAATATCTCACTTAGCAACAGAAATTTTGGACTCAATTGTGATTGCAAGTCGAGGACTAGCTGTATAAGTAATGCATTCATAATTAACAAATCTCAAATTACTTGCCCAACCTTTTACTGTTGCTATCTTCAAGAAAAAATTGTTTTAATAAAAATAACCAATTACATTGTTATAGAAACTTTGATAAAATTTACTAAAATCCAGGCATTTTAAGATGGCATTTTTAATGTACCAATTAAAAAATTTAATGTACCAATTTTTTTTAAAAAAACATATGGTTTTACATTGTGTAAGCTGCCTCGAGTCGCTATGGGTGAATAGGCGGCAATATACAGTAAATTAAATAAATAATAAATTAGCACATTCCTTTTGTGTTTTTATTTTGCTAACAGGTTCCTACTCTTCTAAGAATTTATTTTCCTCAAACATGGTTTCATAAGAACTGTAACAAGATTAAAAGGAATTTGTGTTCAGCAACTAACATCTAGTAGTTATTTACCAAATTTAATTTCATACTGATTAACATTGCATAATACAAAGTCACAAGGTCTTTACAGTGCCAAAATATGTATAATTTGCTCAATTGTAAGCAATATACTTTATTTCTATTTGCTTTACTTTTAGCTTTATAGGGTACAGCTGAACTCATTAAATGAAGGTATGTTACGTACCATTTTTGTTCTTTATATTAGTATCTGCTCCACATTTTAGGAGCTTCAAAGCACAGTGCTTATGGGCACGATATGCTGAGCAATGCAACGGTGTGTTTCCCATCTGATCAGTACAGTTGATGTCAGGAGGATTTGATCTGTTTAACTACAGAGAGTTATAAAAACATTATTTATTACAGCCATACACTTTCAGAGTGCTATCTCTTCAGGTACTCTAGGGACAGCCAACCAGAATTAGAGACACAAACCTTAATTAGGCCTCTTGATAATTCCACTGTGTTTCACCTCTCATCTAGTTTTCATTAAGCATTTAGCATATCTCATCTAGTTTTCATTAAACATTTAGCATTATATTGTATAGTATACCAGCGCAGCAACTTTTCCAGTTTCTCCTTCTCGGGCAGCTTGTAGAAGGAGTTCCTCGAGTTTTCTTTCTTGAGTCCTTTCCACAGCTAAATAAAAGTAATCAATTAAAAGAATATCAGAGTTTTGGATTCTTGACTTTCAGGAAACAGTAATCACTTCAATAGTGTCTAGTATAGAAGCGGGAGATTAAATTTAAACTTTCTACTCTTAAAGTTTGTTTCCCTTTGTAATAATAGCTGTAAGATCAGTACCATGGTGAACTACATGGTTTGCATACATGAATTGTCAAACTCAGAGTATTTCCATCTGCACAAACTACTTCTTATTAGCAGTGCTTGGAGAGCTCTGGATCAATTCTTATGTTGCACCTTAGGTTACTTGGATGCATATCCTGAGCTGATGTTTTTAAGCACTAAGTTAACCACCAAGGAAACAACCTTGTATGCAATATATGCAAATTACTGCCATCGCAACCTGACAAAACCACCTCTTCCTGGTATCAGTCACATCATATTGTGAAACTCAATAGCGGATTCAAATTATTAATGCTAATGACATATGAAATTCCAAACTATAAGGACAAATGTAAAGGAAGGCAAAATTGAACAGTTTCTGTCAGCAGTTGCCTGCAGAGAAATCTATATGCAGTAATATTGAGTAGGAAGAGAACTGGCATCAATTAGACGCTATATTATAGTTTGGAAATTATTTTATCAGTTACCTGTTTTCTCACATTAGAATGTGATCTTTATGTGAATATATAACAGCACCACTAGACATGGTGTGATCCTAAGTCACAATCATTTATGCACCTCCTCCTGCCAATATAAAGTCTTGTGGTTTTTCGAAAACCGCACTCCCATAAGGTTAAGTTACACTAATGGATATAAACAGGAAGAAAAGCCTACAATCACATGGATGTTACCTAGTTGGGTAATGAAATGTCTCAAGTCAACAACTAGGCTCAAAGAGCACCAACTTTAGAATGATTTGGAAGGGAGGCAGTCTTGGCATCCCCAAATTTGATGCCCATGATCACTTACTCAGTCTTAGCCTGAAGCTAAACCCACGGTTCAGAGATAGAAGAGATTTGCTTTTCCTTTTTGTACATTTCTAACTCTTCAAACGTTCCCTGTGAAGTCAGAGCTTTCAGCCACCAGGAAATCTGACAATCCAGGATTTGTCAGCTGATGATAAAGCTTCCTATTAGATATATAAAACTAACTTGTGTAACAAGCCACACAGTTTCAGTTTTCTTTACATCCATGGTATCCATGGATTCACCTACATTATTGCAACAGTAAACCAACAAATCCCTTTCCTTACTAATGGAAAGGATCTGAGTAAATATGCCATATATATAGAACATACTGTATTTACTATTATGCTTACATTTTGTTCCTTGTACATCATACAATAAAGGCTGAAGGATTTTTAAAGTAATTACAGATCGAAGAATCTCTGTACTTTCATACATTCTGACAGTAATCATCTAATCTTATAGATCATGTTGCCAACGGATATAAGCTTTTAATCACAAACACATGGAAGCATGAAAGAAAGTGGAAATGAGCACTGAGTGGCCAGTATGTAGATGTTTACCTGAATTTATATTTTGGTGCTAAAAGGGAGAAGATTGTGCCACACATGATGATACAATGCAAACTCGGTTTCAAATTGCCTTTGAGTAACCAGTCCTCAGTCTTCTTACCCAATTATTAGCTAAGGGAAAAAAAGCTCTTTTTGTACTGAATGAGACTGAGTGAAATAGCTTTAAAGAGTTCTACTAGAATTTTAGTTCCAATTATCTCAAATTCATACATGATACAGAATGGATACCTTCCAGCATCTCTCGTATTTCTTTGTCATGGGTAACTTCTTTTGCAGTTTGTCCATTGCCGTTCACAATGAAAGTATCAGCATCACATTCTAAAAGCAGCATAACCACCTCCTGAAAGACAAGGGTAGGACTCACTATCTGCTTTTATCTTGCTTCACATATTTTTTTTCAAAGAATAAAGACCATTAGCAATTTAGAAGAGGCTGGGTTCACACATCATGCTAAGCAGCAATAGAGTTTGCTTCCACTTAGCAGTGTATATAAATCCACACTTGTTTTTTTATTTAACAAACCCAATTAATGACTCCATAATTTGAATCTGTGTGAACCAAGCCACATACTCACTTCTAAGTGCTACTTGCTAGGTTTGAAGCAGAAAGTTGGTGAATGAAGCATCCAATAAACAAGAAAGCCTCAAGGAACAATAGCAGAATTCTGAATTTTAGCTACATATGTGAGAATGAACTCATTCCTTTTACCTTGCGTCCTGTGAAGGATGCACGATGCAGTGGAGTATCCCCCATATCATTTAGCACATTTACATCAGCACCAGCCTATTAAGAGAGATTGTTTTTCAGGAGATCTGTCATTCAAGGTAGTGATCAATAAAAATCTGGCTTTTAGTGATATGATACAGGAAGTCCTTGATATATGATCATTATGGGGCCTGCCCGTTACCTTTATATATTGTAATGGTCGTAAAATAAGTTGCGGAAGCCCTGGTGGTGCAGTAATTAGAATGCAGTATTGCAGGTGAATTCTGCCCACAGCTTAGACTTCAATCCTGACGGGCCTCGAGGTTGACTCAGCGTTCCAGCCTTCAGAGATCAGTAAAATGGGAACCCAGATTGTTGAGGACAATATGCTGACTCTGTAAACCACCCAGAAGGTGCTGTAAAGTACTATGGGATAGTACATAAATCTAAGTGCTATTGCTATTGTTCATGAGACTAACCCGATTTTATGAACCTTTTTGCACCAGTGATTCAGTGAATCACCATGGTCCTTAAACAAACACCATGATTGTTAAACCAAACAATAGTTCGGTTTGAATGTGATTTTGCTGAAAACTGGAAATGTCAATACTGTCATAAAATGTGGTCATTTGGCTGTGGGATGCTGCAAACAGCTACAAATGCCCAAAGTTTCGTCATGTGACCACAGAGGGGTCCTGACTGTCAGTATTTCAAAACCAGGTCATAAGCCCCCTTTTTAGGTCGGTTATAACTGTGACTGTCGCTAAGCAACTGGTCATAAATCAAGGATTATTGGTAGATCAACCCTCTTTGGAAATCCTTTCTTAAGGCAACAAACAACCTCATTTGTTTTATGTAGATGTTAAATTGGTAGTGGGGTGAACCTTCAAGCACCCCACCCAAATTTCTTCATTACATGATTATGCTTTGGAGAATATTAACTTTCCAAATTGTTTCTCTTAAAAAAATATATCTAGGTTTTGGTTATCCATTCAAGGTACTTGATATCTAATCAAATCTGTCACATCTCCATTTCTATTTTTATTGCATGTAGATATTAATTATTGGAGATAATAAGCTGTTCTACCTCCAACAAATCCTTGACAACATTGGTATGTCCAAAATAGCATGCAAGATGAAGAGGTGTCCAGCCGAAGTTAGATTTGCTTCTTCCTGGGTATACACAAGTAAAAAAAACCTTATTAGATCACCCTTTTTAACAATATACCAGCAGGATTTGGATATTACTGTTTACATGCAGTTTCACAAACAGGATGCAAAACTGGCAGTGAAGTCAAAATTTACAATAAAATATTATTCAGAACCTGAAAACCAAAAGGAAATTGAAAGGATTTTTTATGGTAATTGTTTCAAAATTAGGCAATAACCAGACATTAGGAGATAACAATAGCAAAACATTAAATAGATTCACGCAGACAAATTGCTGTCTGTACTGTTCAGTCTAAGATAAAATCAATAATCTGGGTAGTCATGAGTTGAGTATTGTGATATAATTATTAACTGGAATACCGGATTAAAAGGAAATAATAACCAACCTGCCTCACAATGTGGTGAGAGTAAAACTGAAGCAAGAAATATTTGGAAGTAAATTTTAGAAATATAAGGGAAGTATTCTTTTCATAGTTAAAACTGTACTTCCATCAGATGTGGTGGTAGTCTCTAATTTAGACTAATTTCAAAGTGATTGGACAAAAATATGACCAATTTGGCTATCACTATCTGCCAATCTGATTGGCTGCAGTATAATCTAAATTAAAAGTAACAAGTCTTAAATAAAAGCTTTCAGTAAGCAGCAGTAGAAGGCTACATAGGTAGTTGACACATGACCGTTCATTTAACAACAGTTCAAAGATATGATGGCCTTGGGAAAATGTATTTATGACCTATCCTCACACTTAGGAACATCGCATTACTCCCTATGGTCACTTGATCACAATTCAGGGGCTTGGCAACTGACTCCATGTTAATGACTTGTTGCAGCATCCTGGAGCCATGTGATCACAATTAGGTCACCTTTCCAGTTTCCAAAAAAACCCTGTCAATTGGGAAAGGTGGATTTGCTTAATGATCCTGTGATTCACGTAGCAACCACAGTAAAATAGTTATAAAAATCAGCCTAGTCTTGTGATGAATCGTTCTACAACCATACTAATTACAGAAATTCCAATCCCAATTGTGCTTGAAAGTCGAGGACTACCTGGGCTCTCCTACTCATGCCTGTATGCTCCCTGAATGCATCTGGTTCACTGCAGTGTTAAACAGAATACTAAATTATATGGCCTTCAAGACCTGATTCAGTAGAGCTCTTCTTACTTTCCCTTTGATATACACAAGTTCTAGAAATCAGATGTTCTTCCATCCATTCTTAAATTGAAGGACTTTGGATAAAGGGAACCTTTATACTTAATTACACCTATGTATGAAAAATGAACATGCCTCAAATGTGTTGTAAAAATATATCTTTCACTGGCCATGATGACAAGGAATTAAGGAAGCTAAGACTTAGTGCATTTGGAAAGCCAAGAAAAGCCAATTATGTATTATGTTCTTGACGTACAGCTGTAATGGGAGCCAACCCTTGGCCCAGACCCGCCTATCCCAGGCCTCTTGAGATACCCGTGGTCTGCTTCCTGTCCCTTGCGGGTGTCCACAGCCCTTGGGCCTGCTTCCCCCCACCAGGTCCCCATAGATGTTTCACCCTGATTTGGATCTCCTTCCCACTCCAACCTCATCACCCATTACCTTTTGAAGATCCAGAGCTTCTGGAACTTTCCATGTTGAAGTGGTCTGTCCCTGGGCTACATGGCAGCCTCCTCCCAGCTGCTATTATGGTATGATTGTGAGGAATTGTGGGCATGTTGAAAATGGAAACTGCTTCAAGGAGATGGCCATGTAGCCCAGGGATGAGTGACATGCCCTCTTTCCCAACATGCCCATGGGGAATTGGTGAGTTAGGATTGGGGGGAAAAAGAGGCAGGAGGATCACTATAGCATCCCTGCAGTCAGTTATTAAGATGAATGACTAGAGGGCTGCTGCAGCAGTCATAACTTCAAAACCAGATCATAAGTAGGGAAGTCTGTTATAACTTTAACTGGCTACTAAGTGTTGTTGATACTTATTACAGTTGTTAAGTGAAGAGTATCTGCACTATATCTGGCAACTCTAAAGAAGGCACAGGAATGGCCTGCCACATTCAGATTTAGATTGGCTAAAGACTTGTAAAATTGTTTTACTTTCAATAAGTAATAGGACATTATAGTAGGCTTCTTCCAAAAGTACAAAACATACATAACCCCCCACTCCCTAGCCTTAGCACTTCTACTTATTCCAGGTAATCTTGTAAGGTAGTTTATACCAACCTTTGCAATTTATATCAAAAATAATCTCTCCTTTTTTCATGTTCTCCAATAGCTGTCGAATTTCTTCACTTTTACCATTTCTAGCATCGTGCAGAAGCTGCTGCTCTGCTTCTGTGTTCATCTTCGCTAAAACACAAATATTGCTTTATTTAATCTCTCAGATGTCGAATATCCCAAATGTTGTTCAAGGCTGTTAAGAATTACAAAAAAACCTCCAGAATAATTAAAACTTCAAATATAGAAAGAGCATACCTAATAATTAAAACATCAGTTAGTCTAAAAGACAACATGAACTAAAATAGGAAGGCTATGAAAACTCAGCCCAAACTTGGTAGTCTTCACTTGGCATAGAAAATAATCTTCACTTGGCATAGAAAACTACTTTTAGTTTTTGTAGACTGGAATTAACCAAAAATTATGACCCAAAGAATAATTTCTTACAGATAACAAACTGGGATCTAAATAAACAGATACCAGCAGGTTCATAAAATTAGGTTCCTGTTCACTTCCATAAGTACTATTCTAGAATTCGCAAGTTTTTAAAATGCTTTTTGTTATATTATGAATACAGGATAATCTAACCTGTTGTTGTGAATGCTGCTCATCAGATATCTAATATTAATTTTAAACAATTATGTTAGTGGTATCACACATTTTAATTAGCTTCTCATTCAACAGATCTAATCTTTTGGGTAACATGTAAGAGTATCTGAGAGTAATACTGGTCATGAGAAAACGCTCAGAGACTTCTTATGAGTTGTATTAGTAGGATTTATAGCCAAATGTTTTTCCTAGAACACTGCTAATAAAAAGCAATTTATCGGCAATTCAGAAATTTTATCTGAATTACCAAAGGCTAATCCAAATTCTATAGAGTGTGACATGGAATTGGCAAGCTAATGATATTGATTGCAAATCAATATAAAAAACACGATAGTTCTTTTTTAGTCTTTTAAACATTTTTAGAGAACATGGCATGAATTCTCACCAGTTAGGTGAGAACAAAGAAGTGCCATAAAAGGTTTCACAGGTGACAATTCAGCTTCATGAATTACATCTAGATATCTATTAGGATTCAGGGCAGCCTGTGAATACCAAGGTATGCCCATAATTACTTCTGAACCAATTCTGATTTCTGGATAATTTTCAATAGTAGGACTATGACTGTCATCTGCAATTCCAGAGAGACCCTAACCCAAGGAGTCCTCCAAATTGCACTTCAATTCTACACAGAGCAGTGTAACCTATATTGGATAAAAAGTAGAAAATCCCCAGAATCGGGTATCCAAAACCCCACAGCCACTTATACTTGTTAAGATTTAGCTAAAGGCGGAAGGCTTCGGAGCCAGACGGGGATTTGCGGCTTGCGCGATCCCAGCCTGGGCTCTTCACTGGAGTGCCCCAGATCGTCCGATCTTGGGGCTATGGTCACCCCGAAGAGGTGACTGAAGAAAGGGGGATTCCAGCAGGGTGGTGGAAGAGCCGCAT
>JANHFN010010280.1:155219-172738 GCA_032468175.1 Toxicocalamus goodenoughensis
TTTTATTTTAAAAAATAAAAGTAGGGAGAAAATTGAATAATGGAACAACTAGGTATGTTTAACTAATATGATGGTAGGCATTTGGAGAGTTTTGAAAGGTTGAAAATAAGCATTGAAGGATTATGAATTAATGTGAAATATATGCATTAAGAGATATGATTAATATTAATTTTGCCTATACTAAAATGTATGATATATTGATGCCACACTATTGTCGTGCATATGCAGATTGAAATAAAAATTTTTTTGGAAAAAAAAGTTTTAAAGAAGCATAAGTTTAGAATCAAGTTACATCAATTTATTAAATTCTTTCCTTGCGGTTTATTCTATGCTGACTTAAGAGTTCTTTGCAATTGTTTTTTTCTTTTGTAGAAAGGTTTCCATAACCAATTGCAGAAAAGTATCACCTCTCCTTTTGGCATTTTTTTTGTTCCCTTTTGGCATTTTGTGTTCCCGTTATATTTCCTTCTTACACAAGCCAATTGCAAACTCACGTCCATATTCTTGCTCAGAAAACTACATTTAAATCACATCTCACCTCATCCCTATTAATTGAAGCATGGATCCCACCAGGGCTGCCAGGGGGATCTTGCCTTTCTAAAAAAAGGCAAGAATTGGTATTCAAATAAACTCAAATGCTACATAACCCCCTCCCATGAATAAGTTTTAAACTATGTTATATTTATTTGATACATATTTGATATAATGTAATGTATAGAAAAATAGATTTTTAAATAAAAACCTGGAAACCCAGATAGACATCGAAACCCTAGATCTGGGTTTAAAAACCCAACACCGGCAACCAAGCAACCCACTTTGTACCACCAACTAGCCGACCTCGGTTTACGAACGCAGTCCCTTTCTCACAATCATCCGCCCCAAGCCCGACGACCCGCAAAGCTTATCGGAAGTTTCCCGGCCGCGCTCAGTGCAGCTCTGCTCTGCACTCAGGGAGTTTCCTCAGTTGAAAAGCAGGAGGAGGCGAAGAGCTTCAATCGCACCTCTGCGCGTGCGTGGAGTGCAGAAACAACTCGTCCGGCCTTCCCTTCAAAGGGTCTGTGGAGTTCCGTAGGAGTTCCGTAGAACCATAAGCTCCTCCTTTCGTCGGAGGAATGGCGGAGGCGGCGGCGGTGATGAGCGACCAGGAAACAACGCAAAAACAAGTAAGCAATACTCGGCTTCATGTGATAGGAAAGTGGTGGTGATGTTCGATTTCAGTCAAGAGGCGACGAGTTTGGTTCTGCGAAGATGACAAAGTGGATGGTCAGATTTGGGATTCTTTCCCACATTAGAAACATCCGGCGACCAGGTGGCCACACAGGGATCAGACATAATCATTCAAGGAAGTTCGTAAGTGGGGAATTGAAGCAATAGGCGCTTGCTGCCTGTGCTCTGAGGAACACTGCCTTTGAACATGGAAGTTCTATTTAGCTATATCATTGTTAATGGTTTTCAAAACATCTATCGTTAATTAAACATAGGCAATCTGTTGAATGGGTGGAATCTGTCAGCTTAGACTTAGGTTTAGAGTAACTTTATTGTCACTTTAAATGTACACTAATCAGCATACATTAAAATGAAATTTCGTTGCATACAGCTCTTAAAGGTTACCACCTCCAATAAACTACATAAACATGACAAAAATATTAACAAATAAAAATTATGCATATACCCACATACATTATTATATGTATTATTATGTATTATTAGCTTATTAACTGGTGAATTCTTTGAGCGTCCTCTAATAATCTGCTTGTGGAGAAATTGATAACCTAAATACATGGATACACTGTATAAATGTTTCATGAAGAAAAAAAAATCGTATCCAGTGGGTAATGTGCCTGTTCTGCTCCAGCAATTCTTGCCTATATGAGTTATTATACTGTATTTATATATTACTTGCTGCAGATGGTTTACACTATTCCATCAAATCAAATAAACAATAGCAAATGGTAATAATAAAACAGTGTACAGTTCTCCATCCACCATGGTGGCCACAGTGTAATGTCCTCTTACTCCTTGATAATAAAACCTCTATGAAATAGTTCTTCTTAACATGCTGCCTATGTTGAAGGAATAAAGCTGCCAACTTGTACTCTCTTCCCAAGAAAAAATACTATCCCTTTGTCCATCCCTTGGCAGAAGTTCATCCCATCACAGAATTTACTGTTCGTGTTATTGATCCCTGTTGTGCATTTATTCCCTCTGTTTTGACTTGTGGCTGAATGGTGTAGAGCGATTGGTAAAACTCTGTGACTTGACTGCTCTCTCCTTTTGTGAAGATCACTGCCCAGAAGAAAATTATTCACAAATCAGTAAAGAAATGCAAAGACGATTCAAGATTTGAGAAATGTTTACTACCTCTCCTGCTTTATTATTAATGTCAAGACAGAAGGTTGCAACCGTCAAAGCATGTAAATTTTACAAGTCCAAGCAACTTTAGAAAGTGTCAAAACCTCCAAACAGGTATACGGCAAGCTTTAGGTGCAATGGATTCCAGCAAGCATATAGGTTTGAGAAGCTGAAGTATTTTGAAGGAATGCTCAGAATCTGTGTTCAAAATCCATCATATCCCTCCATTCTTTGGCAAGCTTGAAATGTCAAGAAAAGCGGGAAAGTGGGACTACTAAAACCCAGCACCTCATAGAATTGTGTGTGTTGTTGTTCCAGGTTTCTCTTTATGAAGTTCAAGGAACATGTTTATACCATGCAGCTTTTATTTCCTTAAAATTAGAAAGTATTAATAATTTATTTCCCCAGTGTTCCTATAAATTTGATTTCCTCAACTATATCTTTCCCACTGACGTGTTAGGTCAAGGCAGCTGATTTTCTTTTTTATACACACACAGTTTCTATGGGCTTTCTCCACTCAGCATAATGTAGCAATAGCACTTAGACTTATATTCCGCTTCACGGTGCTTTACATCCCTCTCTAAGTGGTTTACAGAGTCAGCATATTGTTCCCAACAATCTGGGTCCTCATTTTACTGATCTCAGAAGAATGGAAGGCTGAGTCAATTTTGAGCTGTTGAGAATCAAACTGCCAAACTGCTGGCAGCCAGCAATCAGTAGAAGTAGCCTGCAATACTGCATTCTAATCACTGTGTCACCACAGCTTAATATAATAAAAATGTGCTTGCACTTCAAAAAACAGAAATAGATGATACTCTGTGCTGCAACGTACAAAAACCATACACAACAGGAAGTAAAAGAAAACCACTGTTTGTTAAAATGTGCATATTCTTACCCAGTATTTGAAACTGGTGATAATATCAAATATTTAAAGTCTGAAGTGACTGAATTGCTAGATTCTGTTGTAGCTGATTCTGTTGTAGCTGATCTTTAAGTTGGGAGCTTTTTTATATCTCTAATAAAAAACTAATTATATATCTGAGCATTATCTTTTCACTCTTCCACTGCAAACACCTCCAAGTTTCTAGAGAGATACTTATTTCCATTCTCTTTCAGCTATAATTGCAAACCATTCCTGAAAATCTTGCCAAGAAAACTGCAGGGATTTGTCTTAAAGAATTGGACACGATTGAACAGAAAGAGAAAAAAATGGTTCAAAGTAAAATAACGTAAACTAATTATATATACCATAATTTTGCAGACCGAAGAAATTGAAGCTCTGTCAGCTATTTATGGTGATGAATGGTGCACTGTTGATGAAGATGAAAAAATTTTTTGCATTAAAATTAGTGATTGCTCAGCACAGCCAAAGTGGACTCTCAATTTGCAGGTAAGTTTATAGTTATATAATTGGAACTATAGTTTAAAAGTAGATCTCATCAGAGTATAGGATTTTTCTTTGTAGGTTTTTCTTTTTCTTTCTCTGAAACAGTTTTAGTGTTGGATATAATTGTTTCATTTAAAAATTACTAGTAGTGCATACAGTTCTCCAGAGAATTGGGAAGGGGGAGAATTAAATGTTCTTTATGCTACTGGAGCACCATCTTGTTGATATTAAAAAAGTTGAACACTCATCTATTTATAGAAAAACTAATTGTACTGTCTTTATTGTATAGGGTTGTATAGTCTAAGACAGTGCTGTCAAACTCGTGGCCCGGGGGCCAGATGCATCACGCACTGGCCATGCCCACACTTGATTTTGCAAAGGAAAAAAAAGTCACGTTAACGTTACATGACACCACCGTGATAAAGCAAGTTTGACACCCCTGGTTTAAGACTATACCTTTTTGTGTAGTTTTATAATGTTACAGTATTTCCAAATTGATTTTATGGATATTTTTCTCAGATCTTTTTTTAAAAAAGTTACTAGCTGACCATTAAAATCTTGCAGGTGATTCTGCCTCCTGACTATCCAACTTCAGCACCACCTATTTATCAACTTAAGTAAGTACATGCTTTCCAGAACAAAATATCATTTTAATAATAGGCAACTCTTACTATAAACCTTCCCAAATAATTTTGTTATGCTGTAATAGAAACTCTGAAATATTTTCATTTTTTAGCTTTCCTACATAGCAGCCACTTCTGTTTTATTGCCAGACACCAATAGCTGATAATATGTAGCTTTAATTTCTGTTTGAGCCTTTTCTTTTATAATAGCTATTTTGTTTTGCTTTCAATTTTCAATAATATGTTCTGTTTTATTTTGTACTCCTTTTATTTTGGGCTGTATTATTTGTTGGTTCTGTTGTTAAACTTTGCTGGCCAGTCTATAGGTTGTGAATATATGATTTAAAAAGGAATACAATGAATGAATAAAGAAATTCATATTTTTTAAAGAGTTGGGAGAAAAAGGATGCAGTTATGTAGAACTGATATAGAAAATACCTGAATAAAGAGAAAGATCTTCAACAATTGTTCAAAAAATACAATGGGCACCTCATACCTCTCAGAGAGGGAACATTTCAAAGTGCAGGCATCAACCAAAAAGATGTGCACCCATATCTCCAATGTCTCATTATCAGGATTATCAGATTGATTACTAGAGTTCTTGAGAAGAGAAACAGAAGTTATGTGACTCCCCTTATGATATAATTATCTGGATTAATTTCAGTATAGAAATGGTATTGATTAGTAGATGATTGCTGGCAAGATTTAGATGGAGGATGTGTATCCTCTTCTTAAGTTTTCAGTGACATTAAATACCATCAGCCATGGTATTTTGGGGTTGCTTGTGAGTGTTGAGGATTGGAGACATTTTGATGTATGGTTCTTTTGTTTACTGAGTGGGTAGTCCTAATCAATTGTCATCAATCAATCAACTGGCCTTGCATACCCAGAGTGGGGTACTCAGGGATTGGCATTTCTATTTTACGTATGTGTGAAATTGCAAGGAGTAATTCAGTAATTCAGGATATTGAATAATGAGTAGGTAATATAATCAACTTCTCATTACTTTTATTTACTACTATCTGATCTAGATGAATTCTGTCTATCTAACACATTTAGACCAGGGGGGAATCTTGTAGGTTCCTTCCCCTTGAGACATGAAGGTGGTGGAAACTCCAAAGCAGACTTTCTCAGTCATAACTTCCTTTCCCTGAAATAGCATACTTCCCATGCTCAGATTGGCTCCCATCTTACTTTCATTTTACCAGCATGCTATAACAATGTTTTTCTGAAGAGCCTTTGGTAGAGGGGTGTTACCTGACTGGAAGCAGCTGCTGATGGGACACTGAAAGTTTAGGTCATAGTTTCTGAAGTTCAGCAACTTTAAGACATCTGGACCAACTCCCAGAATTTCAGAATTATTACTTAAACATAGATGCTCTCCAATTCATTGTAGAATCTAGAATTGGGGAGCATACGTGTTTATTGTAATAATTATATTCCATGCAATATAAATTTAAAAATAAGGGTACATATTTAATAATTATACTGTAATTATACTTATTAATAACTTGTAATTTTATGGTACATAAATAGGATATGGTTTAGAAAATGCTATCAATAGAACCTGGCATGTTCATTATGTTCCAGTGCTCCTTGGATTTTACAAAAGGAGTATGCAGAACTGGCAAATCATCTAGAAGAAATCTATGTGTAAGTACTATATATTTCTATCCTGTTTTAATGTACAGCTTTAAAAACGTACAGTATTTGTATTTTTAAAAATCTAAATACTCATAATTCCAGCAGGTGGCAGTACAATGCAGAAAGTATAGTAAAACAGATACCTCTCCAAAACATTTAGATACCTAGATTTTATACAGGAGAATGGGCCTCTTTTCTTTTATGATCAGAATTTCTTAAAGAATAATGTTTGGGATCCAGAGATCTACACGATCAAAACCTATGTCAGTTAAATTTCATACATTCTTGCAACAAAGTACTGTCTACCCCAAACTGCTTTTGCAATCCCTCTTAAAGTTACATGGTGATAATAATTGCATGTAATAAAGAGGCATTTTAGATATTCTTTTGTTTGGTGCAGCACAATTGTGCATTCTAAAGCTTCTAGTTAAACCATGCTGAGAGATCTGAATAGACTCATTTTGAGAAAGCCCCTGTTGAATGACATAGGTGCTGATCGGTGTTCCCTATTCGGATCATTACTGTATATAAAAGTGATTATCTAGGAGAAAGTTTAGAGAAAAAAGATTGGTATTTTATATGAGGTCAATTTACCAGGTGCCTTGGGGGGCTTATTCTGTGATATTAAAATGTAGGATTTTTCGCACACAGTTCTTATTTTTACATTAAGAGCTTCTTGATATATCATCTGTAATTGGCTTGTTTCAGACAGAACCTTGGTGAAAGCATTCTTTATTTGTGGGTGGAGAAGATACGCGAGGTTTTGATAGAAAAATCCCAGTCATCAGAATCGGGTAATAGTGATGTGTTGTTTGGCCTCTTTGTATAGCAGAAAATTGGCTTGTAATTGAAGATAAGTAGAAGGTATTTATGGACAAAATGAAATGTAGCAATATGAGGGACATTATGGCAGCATAGCAAATGGGCCAAACTTTTTCACTTTTAAATGTTTGCTATCTTGCCCGTCCACTTACCTGCATTTTAGTTTCTATATGTGATTTGCATCATCATTTTAATACTGACACCGGGTCACGTTTAGGTACATATTGTTGGTATTGCAGTTTTATATTTCAGAGAGTGAGCAGGTGAAATATGCAAGCTTTATGAATTGGATAGATAGACAGATAAACAGACAGACAGGCAGGCAGGCAGGCAGATGAAGCGTTACATATTTCAGGTTTGATAGAAAACACATAAGGGTCAGGAAAATACTACAAGCACCTGTAAATCTTTAAATATAAAAATTAAATAAAGATATATTTGGCAAATATCATGGAAGTGGAATTTTAATACTGATTTCTTTAGAGCTGTTGCCACTGAAATACTGTTAAGTGTTAACTGGCATCATTTTTTTTACCAGTAGGCCCAAATAATAAAAAAATTACAGAAGAAACAGATGTGGATTATGAAGAAGAATTTGCACTGGAATGTCAACCTCTTCCAGATTGTACAGCTATAATGTTGAATTTTGATCTGTCTGAAAAAAAAGGTAAAAGCTATTGCTGTCCCATTATATTTCACTTAAGCTTATATAAAAATAAGGAGGGAAAGCAGCTGAAGGATGTGATTACACGAAGCCCCTGTGAAGAGAATGAGATCATAACAGAGAAGTTGCTCTATATTGAGACAAGTCACTGGTTCATCTAGTTTTGGAATATTAACACAGATTGCCTTGAACATTAGGTAATGAGAGTGCTTTTTTCTTCTTCGATAATGGGATGGATATAGACCTCCTACTTGTCAAACATATGCTTTACCATTGTACTAAGGTGTGACAGGGCCGTGCAGTTTTCTCTGACCCCCTTCCTTATGTCCCTATGTCAGATATGAATATCTGAATTGGGGGAAATGTTGAAATAAATACTGCTTCGGGATCTGCATAGGATTACAACATACATGTGCATATAAATATAAATATACTGTACATATACATATACAGTTGCTTATGTTTCCATATCTCAGATATTTGTTAAGACTATGTAGTCCTTTGATTTCTAGGACATACTTCATGATGCATGGGTTCTAAGCATATATGTCAGTTTCTAAAATTTAGGGTTCCAGTTAAAATGAGAAAGGAACAAATAACAGAATTCTAAGATGGAGGAATCTTAGTTCCTTAACCTAGTTATCTTAATTTTTTTATAAACAGTACAGAGAAATACTGGTGATTAGATTATATGAGCAAAATGTGAATTACAGTCTGTCTCTATGCATTCTTCTATCTGGTTTCCTAGTTTGAGACAACCCGTGCTTCGCATTTGGCTGAAAAACAGGATTAAAGTCTTGAAAGCAATAAATATAGAAAAGGAAAATTTTAAAGATTGATGAACATGACTAGAAATCATTGTTTGTTGTTAATATTTAAAGAGCCCAGAGATAATATTTGTGAAGAAAATATTTCAGAAATTCTATTTGAAATAGGTAGAAAAAGTTCAGTAAGCCATCCTGGCACAAAATCTGAATTTTTCAATTTTCAGATGAAGAGTTACCTCCAATCTATCATGGGAACCCAATTACAGACCGAAGAAGCACATTTCAGGCACATTTAGCACCTGTTGTTTGCCTCAAACAGGTTAGTAAAACTGCTTTCAACCAATCATATCGGTTTGTTACTCAATAGGTTATATCTTTGGGTTCAGCATATTCATATCTATAAATTAATTGAAAGAACATCAAATAACTGCTTGATAACTTTTTGAGTCTGCAGACCTCATTATCCCATTCAGTAATTGATTCATCTAGAACTTTATATATGGTGGAGATTCTGATTTTATTTTTTGGCTCTAATGTCTGTAAACAGTAGTATGTTATGATAGCTTTTTGTCTCAGGTTGAGTGATCTTATGGGTACGTTGTGAAGAAGGATTTTTGATTATGTGGATTGGAAACTGGGCCATGCTGCTGCGGAAAAATACTATATCAATGCATTATGTTGACTGATGAACAACTGGAAGTGAAAATAGACTTGGGCATTTCGCTTGTAACCTATGCAAATGTGTGGAAAATGTGTAATCAAGAAAGGATATCTCAGTGCATTATAAATTTAGCTTACTCTCTGGCAATTTATACTATACCACTTCTTTATGGACAGGCCAATTAATACGTGAATAGAAAATGAATGAAAGATTTTATATAGGCTGAAAGAAGATTAGAATGAGGCTAGAGAAGGCTGAAATCATTCTAAGACATTCATAGACAAGAATGACAGATAAGAAATGAGAGAATAGAAAATAATTGCCTGGGATATTAAGAGGCTTAATATTACTGAAACAAATATTAAATTCCAGGATTAACTCATGGACAAGCAAAGGAAACCAGTTAGAAACTTCTATTGTCTTATAAAAAATACTAGGCCGTGGAATGGGCAGGATAACAGGACTGAATGAAGGAAAAAGAATAAAGAATTTTGAATGCTATGGGAGACATAGCAATGTGGCAAAATATTCATGAAGGCAAAGTATGACTTAAGGTTAGTGTCCACCAATTCAGATAGAACTTCTTTTCAAATGGTAGTGTATAAGATGACATTAGGCACTACCTGCTAATTAGAGAATATTATTTTGAGAAAGCTCACAAACAACATGACTTTCTAGCTGCTTTTTCTACAAAACTCAACTTGGCTGCACGAGTGTAGCATCCACACTAAATCTAGGGAAAATCAATTTCTTACTAACATCTGAGTTGCATTTGAATTACAGTAAACACTCTTTAATATTAAGCAATTTTTGTCTATTATATAATAATAGCATTATTTTTAGTGCTGGTCTGATATCTGGAATGCATCATTATCTGTTGGTATCTAAGTTGGTTTATGGTAAATAAACTGTTATTTGTTGAGTCATAATTTTCTTTTCCTGGTGTGTTTTTATGCAAAAAACCCCACCAATGTTTTAATTACAATTATCATCTTTATCATTAGATGTTCAGAAATATTTTAAACAGAAAGGCAGGATATAATTTTAATTAAAAACAGTTATAATTATTGTAAATGTCTTGTCTCAGGTCCTTATATTAGCAAAATATACAAAAATGCATTAGCCATGACAGGTAGGTAACTGGGTGGAAGCAACTATATTAATAGGCAGTGTTGCAAGTTGTCGTTCAGAGATTTTGACAATGCCAATTTATCTACTTCTGCTATCATGTCTGTGACTAAAGGATCACATAACATCTCACTTAAGGTTATGCAACAGTCACATAGATCAGAGAACATCATGGATGGGCAGATAAAATATACGTACAAAGCTCATATTGATTAGAAATGTGTGGTCCCCAGTTCTCAAGTTGTTGGACCCCAGTGTCCATTTTCCAGAACTACAGCAATTAAGGTTTTTGTTGATTGGACTTCACCAATATATGGAAGACTATGGATTACCCGCTTGTGAGGCCTATTTGTTTTGGGATAAGTTCCATTACACTCAAAGTTTTTCATACACTGCTTTTCTTCATGCATGTGTCTCATGATGTTCCAATTTATTCCTTTTTACATGTGTTGTGGAACATTTTTGTTATATACAAATGAACCACTAAGTAATTGTTGCACTGTTTATTTAGCCACATTGTCCTCCTTGGTCACTTGTCTTGGCCTTTTAACTAAGATCAAGTGTAGGAAGACAGATATTGTATATAGGGAATATGAGCTACGCTTCAGTGTTCTTCTCATTGGCATAGTAAGAGTATTTGCTTTGAAATAATGGAAACACAACAAAAATAAATATTGAAGATGTATTTTGATAACTCTAGAGGAATGACTTTTCTCTTTTGAATTAAATGCTGTTTGCTTGCCAGACATGTTTTCTCAAGCTCTCAGAGTTTTAATATTGTTTTGCTTAAAGTGGTATTAATTATACATTGTTTATGAAAACAGTTTCTTTATTATATAGGGAAATATAATCTCTCTGATAAGAATAATACAGTTGTTACTATATTTGAAGGGAGACAGGAGAAAGACAACTTAAAAATTACAGCCTAATTATTTATTGAAATCTTTTGTGACTGTAATGCAGACAATTGAAACAAATGTGTTAGGGAAGACATATTTATTACTATAAGCTAACCCATTGGATTCTGTAATTTACTGGGCAGGATGCAAGAAAAGTTAAAATATTTCAATCCTATGCATTTTGATTTCTTAGAAGAAAGACACTACAGAATATAGCGACTTAAGTATCAGTAATGGGTTAGTCATACTTAGAGTGGATTTCCTGATTTGTATAAGTGTATTCTTACACTTAGGCCTAAATCTAGATGCAACTCAACAATCTGAAGTATGAATGTTCAATACCAAAGATCACATACTGATTAATCTGCTAATTTAATTACTGCTGTTTCATATTTTTCTTCAAGGACCATTTGAGTTTCAATAAATTGGTTAGTTTTTTGAGCCATCTGTTGAGAATTGATTTGTTTTGATGACAATATTGGTAATATTATTTCTACCATTTAATGTGAAATCTGAAAGCTGCTCTATTTTCTATGAATATTAACACCATCAATTTATATCTTGTTTTTACATCTCTTTCCATAATTTTTTGTTCTATAATTTTTGCCTGCTTGATTTCTTTATTTTATCCATAATGCTTTTTAAATATTACAATAAATGCCTTGCATCCTAAATTCTTACTCAGTTCAGTTAAGGAGAAAAGTTACTTCTGGGCATTTGTTATCTCCCTGTTGTCTATTGTATCATCTGTTCCTAAGGATTTACCAAATCTTGGAAGCAGAGTTCCCTGAAGGAGCAACTCTTTTCTGTTGAAGGGAAGGAAGTTAGAATTCAAGCATATGTTTCTGCCCCAATTGTCAGTGAAGACTGATTCTCAAAACAGCTAGAAAGTACAATCTATTCTAAGAGAGAGTTTGTTGGCTAAAATATGCATTCTATATTCTTCAATCAAAGTTGCACTAACTTGTATTCAAATATGCAAGATTTAAGCATCAATAACGAGTTAGCAAGATTTCCAAGTAAAGTACAGAATTCCTAATTATTGTCTGAAACTTTATTTTTCTTCCAAGGTGAAAAATATTCTTGCTGAGTTGTACAAAAATAAGAAAATAGCCAGTGCTACTCACAACATATATGCTTACAGGTGAGTAGCTAAGGTTTGCTAGTAATTACTGCAATATAATGAAGAGAATAAAAATCCACTAATTAATGTTCTGTTTCTTGGATCTATATTTCAACTCAATGATTTGCACATTCATGGATTATGGAGGTGAGGATTATTACTTTATTATTTTTCTTTTTATTTCTTTTTTATGGTGTTTTTATGCCCTTGTAATTCACCTTGAGTCACCATGTGTGAGTAGGTGGCAATATAAATTTTCTAAATAAATTATTCGTGGATTTTAGAGAATTTTATAAAAGCAGTAGGTTGATAAGCAAGCAAATATAATATGATATAGAATGAGACACATATTTCCATTATAATCTAGTATTGTTATTATTTTAAGGATATACTGTGAAGACAAGCAGACTTTTTTACAAGATTGTGAAGATGATGGTGAAACAGCAGCTGGGGGTCGTCTTCTCCATCTTATGCAGGTGAAAGGAATCAGTTGGTAACAAGATATTTTTTATACTTTGTAGCCATAACATTTATGATCAGGAAATTCATAGCCTTAGCACTATAATCAGACAATTTTTTGTCAGTAGATATAGCCTATTTGAGAGTATTATTAGTTATTTTGAATATTTTGACCATTGATGAAATTGTGACAAGAGATCAATAATATTTCGTATATTGAATGAAAATATTACTAATTTCCATAACTATAAAGTGGCATTTGGTGTTTAAAGTTCTCCCTCTTATATCTAACTTTTTCTTGCCTGTGATTCATATCACTGTCTGCACAGAATGAATAGTTTTAGAATGAACTAATATCCAGCTTTTCCAATAATTTCTTTGGGGACTATAAATCCATCATCCAAAACAAAATTGTAGGTTACATTATCTGAAAAAACTTAGATTGGAAAGGCAATGCTATGGCAAATAGGTAAGATCTAGGTTTGCTTTGCCTTGGAAGAGTACGGAAAATAAATACGAAGCATCTAGCTATCTTTTCAATTGTTGCTGATGGTCTGACAGGCTAAACAAGAGTTTAAAGTTACAGGAAAAAACTTTGAACTTATCAGCTTCCTCCATCTTTCTCCTATTAGAAAGCAGAAGCTCTGCTTTCAGAAGTTTTTATTTAAAGCTAATATCAAATTTGCATGGTGTCTGAAAATGAATACCTGATAAAACTGATTTAATGGCATCAGCCACAACTATCAAGATGGCTTGCTTTAAAAAGTCATGGATTTTATGCTGCAAAGGTATGTTTTTGCACAATTATATTTTGCAGATAGTATGGGGTTGCGCTGATAATTAAGAAATGCTCGTATGTAATAAAGTGAATCAGATGGTTGTGAATCATCTTCTAAATATGAATATGTGATTTTTAAAAATATAGATCCTGAATGTCCACAATGTTTTGGTGGTGGTGTCTCGCTGGTATGGTGGTATCCTTCTAGGACCAGATCGTTTCAAACACATCAACAATTGTGCCAGAAATATACTTGTGGAGCAGAATTACACTAATATATCTGTAAGTTTTTAGTAAAACATCTGTCGCATTAGCTTCCTTCTGAAATGTTTCTTTTGGTATGGGTAAGGGTAGAGCTGAAATGCATGCCTAACATCAGTGACAGTGAATGCTATCTACATACAATATATCCAGTAAGTAAATTTATTTTATCAAATTTATTTTTTATTTAAGAAAAAAATATGAAAACTTGGTTGTAAGTTTTTCTCATTTAAACAATTATAAACCTTTTATTACTTTTATAACCATTTTTTACCCAACAAAATAATACTAAATAATTTATATATAAAAAATTTTCCCAAAGCATTCATGACAGGGATAAACTAAGTGTAATACAATATTCATTTTAGGTAATTAACTCTGACTATATGCTTGCAATGTTCAGAAAAGCATGTGATCTGTGTAAAAAAGTAACATTAATTAGATATGTTTATCTGATTTTTTTTATAATTTATTTCTCTAGCAAAATTCATCTAAGCCTCTTGGAAAGAACAAAAGAATGAGAAAAGACAAGAAGAAAGCAGAACATTGATGTATTGTGCAGAATTACATAGCAATATTTCATCTTTTGACTTGTCACCACTCAGTGACTCTCTATGACTTAATATTCTAAACTTTTGTTCCAAAAGTGTGCAAACACTTTGCAATAATAATAAATATTATTTTTCGTAAGAAAATCCAGCAATTAAAGCAGTAGCGGTAGACCCAGAAAACACCTTCAATTTGTTCACTGTTTCAACTGCTCAAAAATTAAAGTCTTTCAATATAAAAGCTTCCTTCTGAATTTAGTCTTTGATTTGTTAAAAAACAATAAGAAAGACAGAATTTCACTATCTTCTCTTTTTTAAATGAATCATTGCAGTTGTTAAAAGAGTAATACGGTTAAGTTAATCCGGCTTCCCCATTGTCTGCTTGTCAGAAGGTTGCAAAAGATGATCAAATGACCCTGAGACACTGCAACTGTCATAAATATGAACCAGTTGTCAAATGTCAGAATATAAATCATGTTGACCATGAGGATGCTACAAAGGTCATAAGTGTGGGAAATGGTCATGAGTCACTTTTTTCAGTGCCGTAACTTTGAACAGTCACTAAATGAACTGTTGTAAGTAGAGGTCTATCTGTATTTAAGTCTGAATTTATTATTTTTTAAATTTTTGATGTAATTATGCTAAGTGTTATAGACATAGTCATATTGAATACAATAGATCAGATTATTTCTGACACACTTTCTTAAATCATAGTAAACAATGTTGATAGTCTTCAGCTACCAGAGTAAAACTACCTTTGGCAATATTTGTTTAAAAAATATTAAAATGTCTGCTTTTTTTTTTAATAGTCTCAACTTTGAATGAAATACAACAGTTCTCAGGAGTCAAAAACAACTCTTGCAAAGAATCATTTACATCAGGGGTGTCAAACTCGTGGCCTGGAGGCTGGATGTGTTACGCTGGCACGCCCACCCCGGTTTAGCGAAGAGAAAAGTCACAATACATCACGTGATGATATGACATCGCAGTTTGACACCCCTGCTTTACATAATCAGAACTGAGAACAATAAAGACATTTAGCACTCTTAAAACATGTGGCTATCAAGCAGTTTGTGAAATTTCAATTCTTTGAAATTTATAATTTCAAAGTAATAATTTGAATAATTTGAAAGCATTGTCATAGCTTAAGTTGTGTAATCTAAAGTTGAGTCAGATGAAGGAACAAACTACTGGAGGTGTTGAATTATCTCAAAATAAATTAAAGTGAGGAAGAGGGGAGGAAAGAGAAAATAGTATCTTTTGTTCTAGATTGCAGCAACCAGGGAAGTTTTATTAATGAACCCTGCCTTAGAGCAACAGTTACTTATAGTTACTTATTGATGGAGAAACCCTTGCAAAAGAAATAGCGCTGGGCTAGGACTCTGTTATCCTATGTAACAGCTCTCCAATTGGCCTTGAACTGATCCTTGCTAATCCACACACACATCTCTCTCTCTACAGGCCTCCCAACTGAATATTAATGAGGTCTGCCTGCTTAGCATCTCAACCTAGACAAGATTAGCCAGGTGCTCTGACCTGCTGAGATACTGAGCTGTGGATTGGGCTACAGAAAACAATGGGAATGTACACATGTGTAAATAAATAGCAAGGATATGCTTGAAAATGTGTTTCAGAATGGGGCTGGGTACCCACATCAACCACACTTATGGGGGTCTTTCTAAAGAATCTACATTTTTGCTTGGCTTGCACTGTAGCTATGCACTGTAAGAAAAATAACCTTTTTGACTTAAGGTTGCAGAGTTAGAAGTTACACCTGTTATACCTTGCCCCATCCTGATGCTTTCTAAACTCAATCAAGTATTATCCCGGGATTGCATAAGTATCATTTAGCTTCTTTAAATAGGTATCTCTGCCTTACAGAGTTTCAAGGTGCTTCATATTCCTAATAAATTGCTATTGTGAAGAACAGCAGTAATCTTTAAATAAAACAAAGAAAATCCATTACTGTTTGGGAAGTTTATTTACTTCCCAAAATTATAAACAAGTTGTTTCTGTTATCTTACCATAATTGTAGATGCACAATGTATATATTAAGCAAAGGAGATCAATAGTTGTTTTTACATCAGATTTGTTCTTTTAAATCTGAGTTCACCCTGACCTCCCCAACTTTTGTAGAGCATTCCAAAAAAGAGTGGGCATTGTGACAGTTACACAACCAAATAGGAGAATGCTAGCCAAGTAAGCCTCATGATCCTTTTTTTATAAGTAAGACTGTTCTCCTTAAAGCTACAGTACAGAATTTTTTTCCTACGTAGGGCTGGTCTTCGGCCAAGTGCCATTATATATTTTATTTATTTTTATTCGACTTCTATACCGCCCCACTCCCGAGGGACTCGGGGCGGTGTACATCAACATCAAATTAAATACAATCCACCAGCTAAGCTTATTTAAAATCAGAAGTCAAATCAAAAACATCAAAAAATCAATCAATCAATCAAAAATGAAACCCAAAAAATCCAAAAAAATCAAAAAATAAAATAAAATATTAGATATAAGGAACTGTTAGACAATCAGAGGAATTTAAAAACAATGGAAAAATGAAAAGAACAAGGTATAACTGTAGATTGGTGGCCATATATGCAGATAAAAACTAGGCATAAAAAAAGATAGGGAGGAATTTGGAATAGAAAGGTAACCCCAATAATTAGATCAAATTTTAACTGGTAAAGAAGAAAAATTTATTACTAGAACATATAATTATTTACCCCAAGTAGAAATTGAGGAAGAAGTAGTTAAAGGGACCAATGATTGCTTGGGCACAAAATGTAGGTCATAGCATACAGTTAGAAGATTGGGAGAAAATTTCGACCAAGAACTGCAAATTAATGTTATCAACAGCATATAAAGAAAATCTAATCAAGATGTTTTATAGATGGCATTTGATATCGGCGAGAGTGCCCAAAATATACCCGAATATGAAACCGCATTGTTAGAAATGTAAGTTCACAGATGGAACATACTCTCATATGTGGTGGCAATGACCCAAAGTTGAAAAATACTGGGAAAAATTGAAGAAATGGATAAGAAAAATTACAGGGTATGATATTGAATTTAAGCCAGAAACTTTCTTATTGGAGATGATCAAAGGAAATATGAAGAAACATATCCAATACGTCGTTCAACACATATTAACAGCGCAATAATTGCTTATACCCAAAGCTAGAAAATAGATGATGTACCTTCCAAAAATATGGTAATGAACAAAATACTTTCCCCCCCCCCAAATTTTTTATTTCAATCTGCATATGCATAATAATACATTAATAGTTGGCATCAATATATCATACATTTTAGTATAGGCAAAATTAATAATATCAATCATATCTCTCAATGCATATATTTCACATTAATTCATAATCCTTCAATGCTTATTTTCAACCTT
>JANHFN010010280.1:192455-204997 GCA_032468175.1 Toxicocalamus goodenoughensis
ACCAATAGCAGCACTCCGGTTTCCCGCCGAAAGTGCAGACCGGAGTGCAACCCTGGAACAAAGTCAGTACATAACACTAGATATCAAAAGTTTACTGTAGTTTGACAAGAACAAAACTGAACCGTAGTTTTGCACATTAGGTTGTCATTTAGTTCATTTGACATTGATAAGTAAACATACAATCCATGAATAGTTAGTTTAGTCATTTTACTGTTAGTTATTTTATTTTGTTAATGCATCTTCTCTCCCTATTGTTGTATTGTTGAAGTCATGAATGTTGCTGGTGGTTTGTGCACGAAGGAGAAAAGAGTGTTTGAAGCTTATTTTGCTAAGTAAGTACAAGGAAGAATTGGTTGGACTTTGGAATGACAACTGGGGCAGGGACTTGATCCAAAGAAGAAGAAAGAAAGATGGTGGGGAAATTAGGTGGAAATGACTGTAGGAGATTGGTAGTTTGCATTCTGCCTGGACATTAATGTACTGTGAGTTTGTTCTCATTGTTTTTAATTGCTGTTTTCCCAGCTTCCAGGTAATTGCAGTAAAACATTCCATATTGACCTCAATATCTACAAACCAGGTTTATTCTGCCTGCATGGTATGGTTAAGAATAATTCAAGATGGCAGCTTTGCCTGAACATGGCAATATCAGAAACATTTGAAAAAAAAAAACCCTTCTATCCTCCACCCTTCAGTCAGAGTTGAAGCAACTTCTTGGATGAAAAGCAAAACATCTTCAAAGCAAAACCAGAAAAGTCAGTTGAAAAAGCACTTTTGGGACAACCATGACCTTCGATGACTGAGAATCTCAATAAACATTTGAAAAAAAGTCTTATCTTCAATCAATATTTGGTTTATGCTAAACATGCATGTCAGAGCTAGGCTCAAACAAATCTCACAATTCCATGTTTCAGAATTTCTGCAATGAAATTGTTTCACTGTAACCATCTCATTCTGATTTTAGAACAGAAACAGCTTTAGCATCCCTAGTAGATTATTATATCAGGAATGAGAAGGAAATAATTTTTCCTACCTGGTTTCATTAAACTCTGACTCAAGGTATCTTTTTGGTTTGCCTAGTAAAGAAGGGTCTTGATGGGCAGGGTGCCAGATTGTCAGTTTTGAGAAAGTAACTTTTCTCAAACTGATTTTGGGAGTATCTTCTTGGTGTCCTCTTCTATGATGGATCACCAGGTTTAATCCCACTCCGACAAAAACTAAAATGGTAGTCAAAAAGGCCATCTATGTGTGTATGGTCACTCTATTCCAATGATATGTTATCTCTCTATTTCTCTCTCCTGGTCCTTCCCATACAATTATAAGGAAGCTGTTGATACTAAGAGCTGGAAATTGATAGTAATGGTGGCTGGAAGAAGACTAAGAAACTGAAGCTTAATTGAGAGAAACCAGAAATACTTCAGATGTTGATGATACATGTAGGTGATTTTTGGGCCAACATAGAGTTTCAGCTAGTGCTGGCCTGAATTGACAATTTCTCCCACTCATCACAAAATTAGGTGTTTTGGCAATGGGGGTGGATGGGTGAGTAAGATGAAATTGTTCAGAGGAGAAGTGCAGAGCAGCTGTTGTTTCTTTCAACCAGAAAACTTTGGTTTTATTGGTTTTTGTTTTTAATGTTGAGAGGCTGCTATTATAGTGGACATAAATTGAGTATCTACTGAAAAGGACAGTGAGTTTTTTCCCTTTTGTTTGTTTTACAGAGTAACTGTATCATTGGGATTTTAAAAAAACTTTCTTTTTTCTTTTCCTTTTAGGAATAGCATGCAAAACCTAAACAATGTTTTATTTGAAGGAGATGAAAAGGTGTCCCTTATTGTTTGTTTCTCTTTTTCCCCTGGGGAAGTTGATTGGCATTTTTTATATTGTTTGTGCACTCAGGAACAATTTCTGTTGAATACAGCAAAACTCATTCCCGATTAATTAAATCTGTGGATGAATCAGCAAAATGATCAGAATAATGAAACTAAAAGTTCATTTATCTTCCATTTATCAAATCAAATGTATTATTTGCTTTATGGAATTATTGTTTAAAATTTTTGCTCCTTAAAGGAGGAAGCGTCATATGTGTTATACCTGTTAAATCCATTAAATCCAAATTTATGGAATTTGCATGATTGATTGATTGAATGAAAGTACATCCTTCTGTGATCTAAAGATTCTCATTATGGTACAAGGAAAAAAAAGAAAGAAAGAAACATACATGGTAAGATTAAACACTATAAACAGAGATTAAATAATAAAACTTGATAATTATGAACATCACAAAAGCAAACATAAAAAACAAAAATTAAACACAGTGGTACATTGGAACTCAACTACTTTGAAACTTATCATACTTGGTACTCAACGCATTTAGACATGAACATTTTGTCCCAGTGCTCATCATTTGTTTGGCACTCGATGCACAAGCTAGACTTGTGTTTGGTGTTTGGTGCCTTATGGGAAAAAAATATTTGGTACTCATCATTTTGGGTACTCATTGTGCCTCCCAGACCAATTAATGATGAATAGCCAGTTATTGTATGGTGCAGTAGGTGAAAATCATCAGAGTGCTCTCTGGAAAAAAAAAACCAAAAGAGTTTTTAACAACTGCTGAAAGCCATCAAGGCTAGCCTTGTCTGCATCAGAAGACCATTTCACAACCCCAGCATGGCCACTGAGAAACAGCATCTTTTAATCTTGGCTCATTTTCCATCCTGGCAGTATGGGGCCATGAGGCATTCCTCCCTCAGTGCTCTAGGACAGTTTATCTGAACCCTGGCAACTTCAAGCATGCTGACTGGAGAATTCTGGGAGTTGATGTCCACACATCTTAACTTTGCCATGTGCTGATCTAATGTACTAGGTCTTGCATCTACAGGTTGCAGGATTTGGCTCCTGCAAATCAGAAAATCTGTACAAAGGCCCTTCTCCCAGAGCACTCAAGCAGGCGCCATGGGTCACTTTTAAAAGTGATAGTGGAAGTATTTTACTTTCAGATTTTCATGATTGATGTCAGCTTTACTAGGTTGACCAACCTGGAAACACAACCAAATAAGCTAATTCTACTTTATTGTAAAGTTACATTAACAGCATCTTGCAATCTGAAAGTACAATTCTCCCACCGTCATCTTTACAGTCTGATTACGTGTGTAAGCACATCCCAATTGATTTTCTGCATTTGTTTGGAATTTTCATGTCCTTTGAAAAAAGCATAAGATGAATTCTTTTTACATCCAATTGTATGAGTAGTGATGGGATATTTTTTTTTAAAAAAAGGTTTTCTCTCCCTGATACTAAATAGGCTTCCTAAATCAGAGATCTCCAACCTTGGCAACTTTAAGACCTGTATTCACAGGTCTTTATCTCCCAGAATCCCAACAAAGCTGGCTGAGGAATTCTAGAATTGAAGTCCACAAGTCTTAAAGTTGTCAAGCTTGGAGACCCCTGTCCTAAATAATAAAGGCTTGGCGAGTGAATCAAAACATGAAACCATGTCATGTTCTTCCTTGAGAATCTGGAGGATCTTCTAGCCTGGCTCTTCAAATTCTGTAGAGTTGCTGCAATTCTCTTCTGGCAGGGCAGAGGAGGCAGATAGGTGTGACAAATATCAGAGGTGCATTTCAATTTATGTCATTCTTTCTTGCACACATTCATTGATGTTGTTGTTGAGGCATATTCTTCTTAGCTTTTTTTTTTATACTGACATAAAGACTATCCCTGCCAGAACAAGTGTATCAGATCATTGTAACCAGCAGGCTATTTTTTCAGTGTGTGGCCAGGAGTTTGGCTTGTGGAAGAGAAGTCAGGATCGCATCTACTCGATCAGCATCTATAATTTGAAAGGACACCTTTCTAGCTACTTGAGAACCTTGTATATTGTCTTCACTTAGAGCCCAATTTATTGATGACCTTGCGTGCCAATGGGTCATCTCCAGTAAAACTGCAGCTAATGGATTACAGAAGTGGAGGAGTGGAGATAGGCATTATTAAGGCTGGATTTTGTAATTAATTTTTCAAGTTAATTAAAATGTCCAAAAGCACAATAAAACTGCAGGAAAAAAAAATCTGGCAAGGGAATGGCAGCCTGTCTGATTAATGCAAGTCAACTGTCTTTTGAGGGTAATAGTAATAATGATGAGATTATGGATATGGAAGAAGCAGCTAAAGAGATGTGAGATGCATGTGGAATACAAACTGTGTCCTAGTTACTATTTTATGGTGCACAATGGATCTTATTAAGGAGGAATAGCAGTAAGAATTACCACTGAATTGCTCCATAAAAGTATTGTGTAATTAACAGTGCTGCACTAGCAGCTGGAGCACTACCTCCCATTGATATTCCATATCCTCGATTTACTTTCAGTCTTTAACTAAAATATGTGAGTTCTCACTACAATTGCAGACAGCTTGAAAAATATGTTGAATTTTTAGTTAATGGTAACACTTCAGGAAAAAAAGAGATACTATACTTCTCATAAGAAATATTATGCCTTGGTGAACAAATCAAAATGCTTCTGTTAGGTGATGAAATCAGAGGAAAATTTCTTGCTGGTTTTAATATGAGCAGGACGTCAAATGAGACATTCATGAATGATGCAAGATAATTGGTGATTGATGTGTTCTCCTCTTTCATGTTCTCTACCTCATGATTATTCTTGGGTCAACAATATGGAATTGATTCTATTTATTTTATTTATTTATAGCGTGTACTTGTACTGCTGGAAGTCTGCTAAAAGTTTGGAGGATGTGACTAATGACTCCATGGTTTTGACCCAGTGATCACCAATGTTAATCATCACTTCCTTCATTTGGCACAACGTCTGTGAAACTGTTGACATATTGAGAGGGGCTGGCACAAAAGCAGTGAAAAAACTTAACTGATTATCCAGAAATTAAAAGTGAAAGTTAGCTGGGCAGAGAAAGGTTTATAAGCCTTTCTTAGCATCTATGAATATGTAACTGTCACATAATGTAAGGGATTGGTGTGCATGTAAATAACAATCTTGATGAAAATGATTATTTTAGAACAGTCTTTTTCAATTTCAGAACTTTAAGATTTGTGAACTTCCAGAATGCTGGAAATTGAAATTGAAGTCCACACATTTTAAACTTGATGAGGTTAAGATACCCTGGGACTAGATTTAAAGGATTTGGTACCAAGGGCTTTGTTTTTGTGTTTCAAAACTGAATAAAATTCATCCTCTTCTCATACAAAAGCCATTAATAGCCATGATTACACAAGCCTTCATTATCTGAGCAGTACTATTTAGGGTGCAAGGTGGGGCATGATATTGTTGCTATTGTTAAAAGATTGGGAGTTGAAAATCCTAAGTGATCTGCAGCTAATCTTCCTCATCCATCCTTTATTATGCTACTGTCCATATATTGTAATCCTCTCCAAGTGATAAGCAAATAATGTAGTGGTTTAGTATGAGAGTATTAACAATAGCAGAAGTTGAACAATTGGGAAGGTTCAAGACAAAGAAGTGATTGATTGAATATAATTTAAACGCAAATTTAAGTAATTAAAATCAGTTATGCCCTGTTAAGATTATTCCCCATTCTGGAACTCTAGAAGCTTCAACCAAGGATGAATGCAAAGGAAAGGGGACAATCTAACTCAGGTCTGAGAGGACCTTTGGCAAAAAAAAAGGCGAAGCCTTTTGAATCTCATGGATCTCTATTCACTTACTTGTCCCAGTTGAACAGCATGATTAGCTGCTGCCTAGCAGAAAGCACATAACTGATTTTCTGCTGTCATTAACTTCAGGAACCAAGTGACCAGATTCTTCCAGCCAATTTCTTACTAATCAGCTCTCAGATTGGGACCAGGTTACAGATTCTGTGTCATTAATGATAGCAGAATCATTAATCTGCAGTGGAAGCTGGGAATAAGAAGGAAGACTCATTGCTCACCTCTTTCTGCCAGTAAGTGTTCAACATCACTGGGAGGGAGCAGATTGTGAGTGTGTTTGAGAATGTGCGAAGAACGCAACATGTATTTAAATGGGCTGCTATGTTCATGTTAAGCTGGAGATTGCTTGTCCAACAGTAAAACCAAAAGCAGCCACAGAGCTTTTACATGCTATTCTGCTGCATAAGGTGTGCTTTTATTCTCAGACAGGATAATCTCAGAGTCAAATGAAGTGTTGTCATTAAGCTGAAATTAATGGAAAGTAATGACGGAGGAAGAATATACAATTAGACTTTCAATTTCTACGGAAGAGACCGAATGGAACTTTTCTGTTAGTAGATTTTGTTAGATTCCTTAGAGAAGCTTCCTCCGTGTAGCTGTCTTTGAATGTGTAAACCTATTTATCACAACACATCTTTATAACTCTGGATTGATTTTTATTTAAGTAATATAGGAACATTAGAAGTGCTATGGCTCACGTGTGCCTCTGAACTTGGTAGATATTGTCTGAAAAGTGTATTTGTTTAGTTTGAAAATATACGCTAAATTCTTTGTTAAACAGTAATGTGATTAATCTCTGTGTTTGAAGAGATATTTTTAGAAAACTGTGTTTAGAAACAAACACAGTCCAAAGGGACTGAGAACATTGGCTTATTTCTTATCTGATGCGAGGCAATTTCAATCAGACATAAAATTCCCCAAACCACTCAATTTATTGAGAAAAAAGTCCAAGTCCTTCCAAAAGTCTGTTTTTTTCCCCATTTATTCTGCCCAAACTCCTGTCACCTGTAGGATGCTGTGGATCTGCCCAAATCAACCAAAAGATAATCCACTTCTTTGTACAGTATTCCTAATTTGAAAGGGTATAATTGCATTCCCTGCTTGGACTATACAAATATCTGCCCAGCCAAGCCAGATAATTGAGAGAGAGACACAGACTGAAGCCAAATAGACCTAAACAGTTGATAAAATCGTGCTGGGAGAGAATGATCACTATTCCAGAGCAAATCTCCCAACTGAGAAGAATCACTAATACAGAACTGGCTGTGGAGCTTTTTATTAGTTAATTATACTGGTTGTACTAGACAGTCTAACTGGCTCAGACAATGATGGCAAACCTATGGCACGCATGCCAGAAGTGGCACACAGAGCCACTTCTGCCGGTATGCAAGAGGTCGTCCAGAAGAGCCCCATGTGCATGTGTGAGTGCCCCCTGCCAGCCAGCTGATTGTCGGATATCTGCTGTGCATGCGTGGTGGGAGTTGCACATGTGGGAGATGAGCATGCATGCACAGAGGCATTTGGTGTGCAGGTGGGTTGCGTGCACATGCGCAGAGGTGTGCAGTGCGTGAGGGTCATACATGCACGCGCAGGGGGCAGGGGTAGTTGTGGGTGTATTGCATCATGGGTGCAGGCACACGAGTGCATGCCCATGCACCCGCATGTACACTTTTGACACACAACGTGGAAAAGGTTAGCCATCACTGGGCCATCTATGAGCTTTTCTCATTTGCACCTAAAAATGCCACAAATATGTGTTGGTTACATCTTTTTTGTGTTCCTGTGATATTGCCTTGACCTTGTCCTAGTCCATGAGTGAGAAAGATGAAAATTATAAATTAGCTGTATGGATATTAAAGTTGTATTTCTTTCCTTATCCCCAATTCTATCCCAAATTAAGGGATTACAGGGACATAAAAAGAGAGGTTTATTTTTTATTCTACACCACTCAAAAGCAGCTTCAAAATGTGAGATTTTTGCTACTCGTTATTCCAGATGACACAATGACTTGGAAGAGAGGCAGTACAGGGATTAACAATGGAGAAAGCAGATTTTATAGTGGCACAGTTTTCTATCAGTTAAAGAATTAATGAAATACTACAAGAACAGTGTAGAAAAGCTCCAGGAATGACACTTCCTTCTGAAATAGAACCTTGCAAATCTCTCTCAAATCCTTTCCATCAGGGGTGTCAAACTCGCAGCTTACGGGCTGGATGCATCACAAGCTGGCCACGCCCACCCCAGTTTAGCGAAGGGGGAAAAAGTCGTGATATGTCACGAGACGATAACGTGATGATATGAGTTTGACAACCCTGCTCTACATAGTCTTTCTAGACCTGAGGCTTACTTTCAAAGACTGCATAGAAATACATATTCCTTTCCCATGTTCACCTGCTAAAGTTCCGGTATCATGTTTATATACATATATTGTATTATTTTCAGATTTAAATATCTATTATATATGGCAGGTATCCATTGCCAGATTAAAGTGACTTTGTTTAAATTAGAAGCTGTTTCAAATGCTTCGTATTAGTGTGTAGCTCAGTCTTTGTTGACTTGCCTTTCAGATGCTGTATGTTGAATTGCATCTCCTATCAACATGGCCAGTGAGAGATTTGGAGGGTTGAGGAAGAGTATATCAAATCAGGATTTTTGTTTAAAAAACAAAACCTAAACTTATCGAAAGCATTGCCATCCATCAACATAGGATCTTGCTCCCTCCCTAACTTTCTGAAACCCTCTAGAGTTAGGAACTAAAGGACAGAATCAATTTTGAAGAAGTTAAGTGGGACAGTCTTTGGAAAACATAATTCCCTTTCTCAATAGAGGGACATCTGGTCCCATTAGCTGAAGTTCCACAAAATCTCCCAATGGTCTTCATAAAATGCAGCAATTTTTAGAAAAAAAATCCCTACAGTTGAGTATGCTAGTTGCTCCAGCCATATGATATGTGCGCCTGCGTGAGTGTAAGACATTCTGTAAACAGGGAACACTCTTAACTTGATAGCATCTTCCTAGATGGGAAAAGATAGATGGCGATCAATTTATTTTATTTACAAAGAAATGACTCTGTCCTGCTTTCATTCTTTATTTCATTATTTATTGAGTAAGATAATAGCTTATGGTACAAACACAGAGCCAGCTGTTTGCAGGATGCCAAGAGCAGGTGGTCGGGGAGGCCTCTGATGAATTGCAAAAGACACTTACCAGCTGCTCTCTCTGTGTGAAATGAGCAAACCTGCAAAATCTTTATTTTCAATTGGATTGTACTTTTAAATAAGCAAGGGAGACAGCCAGGATAACTACAAACCATGACCAACAGCCCACAAAAACTGTGTGCAAACACAGGTGATTAGTGTATCTGTATTTTGAAACACTGCAAGGCTAACAAGTCTAAACTTGTCAATAGGAAGGAGAGCCTGGATGCGGAGTGAGGAGGTGTGACAGTGCAATATGGCAGCTGGGATCTTGTTAAGACTTAATGGCTTCAGTGGAATCCTCACAATTCCCCTACATTCTTCTCAGCAACCATTTTCACTTATAAACCAGAAGGCTGGGCTCAGAACTTCCTCCTTTGCATTTATGGAGGGTGCTTTTGTGTATTGCCGCACCAGGGCACAATCCTTGAGCACTCCCCATCGTCTCAAATGGTCACTGATGAGATGCAAGCATAATGGGTAACAAAGACAGACATTAATAAGGTAAGATAAGAGAAGGGAGGTTTATTAATTTTTCAAGTAAAGTTAGGATGCCCAAGGGCACCATAAAGCCGCAAAGAATCTAGTGAGGGATGAGGGAGGCCCAGCTGATTAATGCAAGTCAGCTATCCTCAGAGGGTGATAACAATAATGATGAGATTATGGAGGAACCTGCTGAAGACAAATGAGATGCATGTAGAATAAAAACTAAGTGTCCTAGTTACTCTTTTGGAGAGCATGATGGATTTTATTAAGGAGGAACAGCAATATAAATGATTGCTGCTGATCTAAAATCCAAAACAGAAGACTCACATGGCATTGCTGGCATCCATTCATTTCAGACCGTAGGTGTATGAGACAACATATCTTGTGACAATTCTTGTATGCTGCTAGTATTATCCATTTAGAGATCAGGATAGTGCAATCTTGAATGTTGTATTTTCCTTTATTAGATGACCTCCACAACTAAGTTTGCAGGATCTACTGCATGTCCCTCATAACACCTCATAATTTCTTCTCTTTCTCAGATTCAGATTGGGTCTAACTCAGTTTATGTTTTTAAATGGTACAAGAGGAACACAACAGGTTCTGGGGAAGCTGAAAATTCACAGAACTGCAAACTATATTTAGTGTGTGTGGAGAGGAGAGGGGGAAAGGTAAGAAGGATGACCACCCTATATTGTCAGATGAAGATGGAATAGGGACAGTGGCCATGAAAAGTTGATTCTTTTTTTCCTGGTTTTGCTAGTCCTTGATGTTGTAGTCAAAGGCCAAATGTTGTTCTTGAGCAATAAACATTACACATTGGTGATCTAAAGGGTTCAAAGATTCTATATTTATAGTTTTTAAATGAAAAGAGAAGATTAATGGACTGAGATAAGACCCCACCTCATCACCATGTGCATCCTGCTCCCTTCCTTGCGATCTTTAATTTTTAAGTCATGTTAATGTTAATATTATTTAATGTTTTAATGTTATGCTTTTAATGTTATGTTAATATTTTAATGTTATGTAATGTTTTCATGTTGCTCTTATTGGGTTGTAAACCACCTCAAGTCACCTCTAGACAAGATGTGTGACATATAAATTTAATTAAAAAAATAATTAATAAATAAAGATCTTAAAAGTTGCAAATTGATATGTTTTATTTGGAAAGGATTAATTGAAAAAGCAGACACATGTTGGGGAAATGGTGCAGGTGGAGCATCCTGTGTATCTTTTTGTATTCATGAAATTTACATCACTTAAATAATTCTGATTCACCTCTTCAGACCACTTTGGCAACCACTGCAGCCAGCCACCATTTTATAAGCATATCCTATCTCTATTGTAACACCAGAAACAAATTACATTTGGGATCTCATTTTGTGATTTCTCTGAGAGATGTTATAAAACTGAAATAGTAGAATACCATTTTCTCTGTGATGGCTAGAGGGTTGTTTGTTTGATTTAAAAAACAAACTTCCCCAATAAGTCTTAGAGTCAAAGAAATTTTGCATAAATACTGGACATTGAGAAGTCACGGCTGAATTCTTCTCTCAAAAAATATGTGTAAATAACAGTATGATTGCAGCCATAACATATTGTCTATTACTTACATTTCATATATTGTATTTGCTTTTTATTCACTCTCTTATTTAGAGAAAAATAATACTATTGCCAAGTCATGTCATTTTGTATTTCTTCCATTTATGTCATAAATCTCATGCCAGATCTTCACTTTGCATGCAGTTGTCTTAACACTAATTCTCTAGATTAAGCAAATCAATGTCACTGCTTAAAGAATAAAGAATAAAGATGAACTGATTTCTGAAGCATTATATGATGCTTCCTAATTATTTCATAGAGCTTTTAAAATTTTTGTTGGTTCAATTTTAGGCTTTGAAATACAATTTCAGAAGGCGCATCTAATAATATCCTATCCCTGTAATCATAAAATATTTAAAAATAAATTATACACTTCTGCCTGTTTTTTCTCTGCAGAAACATTTATTTTTACATACTTCTGTTACCCACACATTTGGTCACTAATTATTTCGTAATGTATTCTCCAACATCTTTGATTTGAGACCTTAAAATGGCTGATATATTTTCCTACAGCTAATCTTCAAAAAGCTTTCTCTGATCCATATTTTAAATATGTAATTACCAGATAGGCTAACGTTTGTGCATTATTAGCATGTTGTACATATTTATGCAACTGACAGTAATGACTTCATTTTTAGAATTTCCTTTCTATTTATTTGCATGACAGAGTGTGCCCTATCACATCAGGCTTCTATGATCCTCATTTCTCAGCCAGATAAAGCCATAATTCTAGACTTCTGGGATTTTGTACTCTATATTAATGACTCAAATACAGTCATTTATTCCTCCGTCGGAAGGTTTTAAAAATAGAGAAAATGATCTGGAAACAAAGTAAAAACAAAAAGGACAGAAAAATCAAACCAACCCAAAATAACATCCCTGAAAGGTTGCCTGTGTACGGTGTCTCTGATTCTCACCAGCAGATGTTTGGGGCATTCAATTCCCATCAGAACAGCTGCAGAAATGTAGACTCACACCTGGGTTTGTGACACGGCTGCATCATTACCCACCGAGAGCAAAACAGCCATATGCCTCTGATTCATTTTAGAGGCCAAACTTAAAGTTTGGCTCCTGAATAATCTTGCTTAACAACCAGGTTCTTGCCATTTACAGAAGGAGTTCATGAATGTGATAACAGAGCTACTGCTCTCAGAGATCATCAGTACCTCTTGGTTTAATAGCCCCAAGAAAATGCAAATTGTGTTGCACAAGAGCATGTGAGTTACATTGCTATAATTTTTCAGTAATCAGGTATCTGCAAGCATGCAAAGAAACAGCTACGGAAGGTGCCCTAACATTGAGATCTTGAGTCTGGAAAACAAGAACATGAAAGAAAGTGTAAGGAGATAGCACTTCCATTACGGAATGGAGTTTCATACATCCTAGAAGACATCTGGTATCAAAAACAAAGGTACTCAAAAAGGCAGAATCTTGTTCTCAATATAAACCGATATATTTTACAGCTAGGCCCTGATGAATCCATATGTTCATTTCAATATCTCAGTTCTGTGACTCTTCCACATTTGATTGCTCTCTCTCTCTCTCTCTCTCCCTCCCTCCCC
>JANHFN010010280.1:212911-223809 GCA_032468175.1 Toxicocalamus goodenoughensis
AAACTTTAACCTTAGACTGTCTACTATTGACCTCACCCCTTTCCTAAGAGGTCTGTAGGGGACGTGCATAAGTGCACTAACGTGCCTACTGTCCCTGTCCTATTGTTTCTTTTATTTTTCTTATATGTACCCATTTCATGTATTCATAACTATATACCTATTATTTTGTAAGCGATTGACACATCAAATCAAATAAATAAATAAATAAAAAAGTTCATCTATTCTACCCAAATTTCAACTTTCTACTTCTACAAGTTTAGACAATGAGTCTAAGTAGGAGTTATAGGAAGCAGGCTGTGGATCTGACTGTACAGGACCAATGAAACATTTATTTTCAAATGTTGAAGTCTACAATTCCTATCATTTCTTATATTGAACTTGTTGATTGGGACTACTAAAGATAAGCTGGAGTGCAACAAGGTAAATAATAATTTAGAATAAGTCATGTTGACTTTCCAGTATTGTTTTCTATATAATTAACCTTCATACAACCATCATGGTTTCATATTGCCATTATGGCTTGTTCTCAATGCTGAATTCAGCCGGAGAACAATTAATATATGCATACTGTACTCATCAGTGTTGAGAGATGAGGTGGTAGGGAATTCAATCAGCAGCCTTTTATAGGTAGCACTCCAAACAAATCTGCCATGGATTTTATGGGGGTTAAATGGTGCAGTACACCAACATGGAACTGTTTTGCAGCACAAATAGTGAGAAACAAATACAGTCCACTACTATGAGTCCTCCTTTATTCAAAAATTCCCTAAAGTATATACATGTGAGAAAGATGCTTAGAAAAAAATAGTAAACATAGTAGTATTGTGTTTTAAAAGATGCAATAAAAGACTTACCTTAGAGCAGGGGTGTCAAACTCATGTTGTCACAGCAGTGTCACATGACGTATTGGGACTCCCCCCCCCTTCGCTAAACCAGGTGTGGGTGTGGCCAACACATAATGCATCTGACTTTCAGGCGGGGAGTTTGACCACCCTGCCTTAGAGAATATTGCCTATAATCTACATAGATTAAAGGCAGCTGTCATTATAGATTAAAGGGAGCTATGAAGAGCAACAAACAATCTGATAGTACATAAAAATCCTACAACATTCATAGAAGTGGGATTAAGAATGACTTTCACATTCCTAGCTGCAGCCTCTGTTTGTCAGAGTCATCAGATAGTCATACAAACACAAAGAGAGAAGTCAATCCCATATTGTTGCTTCCTGTGTACCTCAGACACTGAGTAGGAAATATATTCCACTGGTATCCTTCTATTGACAAGATATTTAGCAAGATAATCATTTTTGTCTTTCAGAGATCTCATTAGTTCAACAGATCTTTTACAAAATATTCCAAGTCCAAAGATCGTTATATAAAACATTAGGAATTGTCCTTTGATAAACAAACATAGCTCTTGCTATATGTTTGTAGAGTAATAGTGACATCCTGTGGCCAGTTCTGATTAGTCCAAGAACTGGACATTCTGCAAGATTTTAAATAAATAAATAAATAAATAAATAAGCATCATTTGTTTTCATTGCCAAGATATAAATGGGCTTGCAGTAGGGAAAAATGACCAGAAATAAAAGATCAATCAATATTTCCAGTTAAACATGAACATTCAAAAGTTAAATTGAACTGCAATTAAGAATCTTGAAGAAAAGACAAAAATTATCTTCCAGCACATACAGTATTATGATTCATGTAGGACATGTGAGAATGAAGTTATTCTTAATTTTAAAATGGCATTACTGGAAAAGATTGAAATTGGTCTTTCACATAATTTCCAGCAGACATTCATAAACTGTTTGCAAGATACTCTGTGCTATTTGGTTGCTTTAGCAATTTAAAGATAACAAACTAAACAATAAAAATTGAGTAAAATTCAGAATAGACATAAAAGGATATAATTTTATTTTCTATTTAAAATAAGGATTTTTTAAAAAGATAATTAGATATCAATTTGTCAAACTGCATGTATCCCTTGGAGAACTAAGATAGTTAGAAGCTTGGAAACCCAGCTCCTATGAAGAGAAATGGAAGGAACTGAGTATGCTTGTGAGGAAAGATCAGTGAAAGGCAATAAGAAAGGCTTCATCTCAGGGACAATGAGGCAAATTTATTTTTCATTTCAAGTTACAAGTGAACAGTTTCAGAACTTCTTGAAGCACAATTGTTGGTCTCATGTATGAAAAGATATAGTTTTTATATGCTGGAATATTTTTTGTTCAACACTTCCAATGTCAGGTGGAAAAAGACTGTTCTACTTCAATTAATCAATTTCCCCAAATTCTCAAACAATGATATCCTCTTTTGTGAGAGCCTTAACTGGAGATGTCAATTTTGCATGAAATGAGTAAATTCTATTACTTAGATTTATATGCTTAAGTAAAACCCAACACTTAAACAAAATCCCAAATACAACTTTACAGTTATCAGTTTCATAAAAATCAAATTTAAAGAATCTTACACACTTAGGTACACACACATACACCATTATTTGGACTGACTCAAGCATGGTTAGAGAAAACTTTTGAAAACCAAGGGACTATTATTAATCTATAAATTAAAAGAGTATAGACAAGGATCTCTTTTTATACCTCCACCCCAATATTTTCCTCTTTATGATTTGATAGATAGATTAGAGAAAAGTAATGGACTAACATGGATGAATAGGCATTTAATCCTATAGTTTTTTTAGATCCATGGGGAATCTCTTCAACAAATTTGAGACTACAGTTGTAGTGAAGGGGAGGAGAACAAAGGCGAAGCACATATAGAAGTGTGCCTGGGTAATATTGTTCGGATGGATTCCATATGAATCCACAATTTAGATTTGATCATAGTGATTTATTTTTGGAAACTGTCAAACGCACTAGCAAACTTCGTTTTGTCCAAGATCAGTATAGATCGAAGTTGGAGGACAAAGGGCACCTTAAATGTTAGTCACTGTAAGACAAATGCTAGGTTTATAAAATAGACTGTCTATTTCATGGATGGGCTGGGGTGAAAAATAACAACAAAGTCTAATCTCAAACCAATCCATGTCTTTCCACAAAGTTTGCTCTGATTGTCAAGCTGCAAACTTCAACACCTACGTCTTCTAGCAACTCTCCCATGCCCTGAGAGCCCATCACAGCAAGAAAACAGCTTGTTAAACATCAGCTGAGACAGAAGGTTTGTCTCTTTGGAATGCTACTTATTCTACGCTTGAACGGTCTTGCAACAGCAGGAACTTGAACACGTCTTTATATACAAAAGACAGTTCTGGTAACTGGTTGAATTTAAACTGGCATTCATTGAGTGGAATGCATTTCGGCCAACCTTCTCATTCTCCCCTGGGATGACATTGTTTATAGTCACTGGGAATTTGATATTGCCATATTTCTAATACTTATCCCTCTCGCTTAATGCACAGTTTGAGAGAAATTGGGACAGTTTTACTCTGAAATTAATAAGAATGCTTCTGGGGAAGGAAAAGAAAAAAAGAAGATAGCTCCCTTGTCTGTTGAAAACAAAAGATTGCCTCTGTCCTACACAGTATATAGTGAAACCCCAGGAAGCAAACTTGATTCAGTGGAAAGCCATTTGTTATAAACAAATTCATAACACTCTGATCTACTTGTTCAACATTTTGCTCCTCTTCTAGAACAGCCTATCGATTGATATGCCTCAGGGAAGAAATGCCTCCAACTCATTCGAAAAAAAGCTCCTAAAGAAAATATCAGCTTCAGGGAAGGAAAGAGAAGAAAACAATACAATAAAAAAAGAAAAAAGAGCAATGGCAACAAGAATGGTTAATCTTTCATTTCATGGAACATCTGGATAGAGCCAGGCAGGTTTAACCCCTTGAGTGAAAGGAGAATTTAGCACCAAAGAGTAACCATGCAAGGACTGTGCTGTTAATCTGACGACTGCAGAGAATTTTGTGTTACACATTTATTGAGCCATATGGATATCAGTTGGCACCTGCTGGGAGTACTGCAGGGAATTTTATCTACTAGAGACAATGCTACCATGGGAGCCGACAATAAAATTTAATTTAGAGTCTTGCCTCTTTAGGATGTGATAGGGGCTCTTCCTCAAATACTCATACTCAAATTCACTCATATTCACAGTAATGAAGTGTGCATACACATGATTTGTTAAATTTTGCATATTGGCTTAACAGTATACAAATGCTTTTCCAAACAATACATGAAACAATAGAGAACAGATTTTCAAAATGATGCCATAACTTAAAAAAAAAACACTGGCAAAAAATGGTGCCATTAATAATTACATACAGATGTTTCTTGCAGATGATCTGCAAAGAGCCAAATGATTCCTTCCATGGATTTTGCACACCTTGAATATCACTGTTGTATAAAACCTGCCGGTGGCTCTGAAGTGATAAAACCAAACTTTCCACTTGACTTGTTGAATGAAGAATGAAGAACATTGATAGTGTCAATACAATGAGCAAATGCAATGAAATAAGTTTATTGAAGTGAAAAGGGTCTCTTAACTCAGTCAATCAGAATAGAACTGGAAGGGACTTTGAAGGTCTTCTAGTCCAACCCCTTATTCAAGCAGTAGACCCTATACCATTTCAGATAGGGGCTGTCCAGTCTTTTCTTAAACACCTCCAGTGATGAAGCATCCACAGCTTTTGAAGGCAAGCTGGTTAATTGCCCTCATTGTTCAGAAGTTTCTCCTCAAATCAGGTTGCTTCTCTCCTTGATTAGTTTCCATCCATTGTTTCCATTCTCTAACTGGCCTTTAGGATAGGAAAAATCTGTTAAGTTTGTATTTGAGTACAAATTAAATCATTTCATGAACTAAAATGAAAAATTAAGAGAAACTGAAATGGACAGATACAAGTTTCCTTTCAATGCAATGGAAATGAAAAATTAATCAGATTAAGTCTATTCAGTGTTATTCTAATGTAAAATTCTAACCTTTTATATAAGTGTAATATAATCTGTGTAACACACATACATGTAATGATGGCATGATCTATGGCTCCAAGATACCACACTATAAAGCATTCTCTAATTCTGGAAGGGTGAATTTAATATCTGGTTATGTCTCTGTTTTTTCTCACCAGCTCCCAAAACCACCTCTTTATAAGGACATTGAAGATAATCCCCTCCCCCACCCCCAAATGCCAGCTTCAAGTGTCTGTCATTCAAAAGACTGAAATGGCAAACAGCCCATCAGAGGTCTCTGAATGAAGGAATCTTTGTGAAACTTAAGCATGCAATCAAGAAAGCAGTGCAGATAAAATCAATCCCCAGATGTTTCAAAAGAAATATGCAAGGTTTAACAAAAATTCCTTGAACAACTTCAGCTTGGAAGAAATTTTACCAATTTTTTTCCTGATACCTGGATAACTTATAAACTAATAACTTAAATGGACTGCCAGAAAAAAGGTTTTCCTAATCTTACAGCAGAGCTGCACTGCAGTTATGTAGGCATGATAACTATTAATAATGCAAGAAAGCATCTTCATATCATAATAAACAATTAGAGCTTGGAAATGTACAATCCAGGATCTTGACAGTATCTAGGCCCAGGCATGTAAAGTTGAGTGTGTGAATGTGAATGTGTGAGTGTTTGTATGAATGCCCTATGGACTTAATCAAAAGCTTTGTTCATAACAAGTTCAATAGTTGCTATTTGCTGTTAGATACTCTGCTTCATTAAATCTAAAAGTTTCATTTTTGTTTCCTGTTAGTGTACCTAAATCTATAACGGCTGACATGGCTGTTCCCTAAGAGACATAAAACAGGTCTTGACCACTTGTGGTCATTAAGGATCCCATTGTATATTTTGAGTAAAATATCTACTAAATTCTGCTTGCTGATTTCTGTTTCTTCCTTCATAATGCATCAGCCTTTTGTGGATGCTGGTCACAGTAGTCTGTTACATAGGTATTACATCTGTTTTCATTCTAATTAAAAGTCCAAAGTAAAAAAATTCTTATTTTACAAAACTGGTGGTAACTTAAATAATTATCCCATTTGTGTTATTAGATATACTATATTAATATTCTATTAGGAAAAACAAATCTCTTATTTCCCATTCTTGGATGGCAACCAATAGATACTGTGCTGCAATTAACTTGCAATTTTCCCACTTTAAAATATATCCACTTGTGCTACAATTTAGACAATAATTGCTAGTTGAAATAAATGGGGAAGAACTGCTGGCCACAACTAAGAATGTTGGTTTTGAATGCCAGATGAAGTTCTGAATGTTAAAATTCTGCTATACCAGATTTGGCATGTAAGACACCATTTTATTTAAAGCAAATATTTGAACATAAAGTTTTCTTTTCATCCAAGAAACTGAACTTCTGCCTTCATCAACCTTGTTCTTGCTAGATAAGCTAGATTAAATCTCTATAAGCATAGCCAGAGATCTTTGGAAACCACCTGGTTGGAGAAGGTGTTATAAATTAGATACTGAATTTCTCCCTTTGAGGAAACAGTTACAATATTAACTAGCAAATTCTATCTTGTTTGTGGAACTTGTACATCCTGTGCATCTTCTTGTAGGAGCAGAATGCCAGTAATATGTTCAGCTTAAAGTAGTCATACATTTACTAGGTTGCAAATTTGCTATCCATCCCTTTACTATCTGGGATGAGGCATAAGTACATTAGTTAATCTGCTGTACTTAGGATTGGAGCAAAAACAAGGGAATGTCAGTGGATCAACATTGTGTAATATGTTGATGAAGATTCTCAATCATTCAGGTAGAGTTGTCTGAAAGTTGAAACATCTCAAACTAACAACAAAAATTAGTCCAATTGCAATGACTCAATGTTCAGATGGATTTTGTGCAATGTTTCATGTCAAATACTTTCAGTAACAAGTCATGTTATTAAGTAGCATTAAAAAATAAAGACTGTATGCTGTAATTCTACCATAAGCAAGAAAGTGGAGAAGAAAAGCTGGTTACTTGATGGGGCTGCTTTAGATGAAATATAAGGAGCCTTTAAAAGCAAAAAAATTTCCAACTGAAATATATACATTTTTTCTTTATGGTAGCCTCTCAATGTCTCCTCCACTCTGCCCTCACATCCCAGTCATAAAACAATCCCCTTTATTTTTCTCACTAAAATTTGAATGTTAGTCTACCCTAAACTGCCTTATATCACTCTACATCTATTCCCAGTTTCCATTCTCAATTTGTATGTCTGGATACCTGTGCAAATATTACCCTTGTATTGAAGATCTTGATGTCATTTCACCAGTTGGTATTTCTTTTTTGTGGATGCATTGCATATTCTTCTGTTGTTGTATGAATATCATTATTACAATTGACCATATTTCTCTCCCTCACTTCTCTTGTGGTGTTTCAAGAAGCATCTTGGCACTGAACCTGCAAACTCTTCCCAGGCATTTGGAGTAATGTATGTCTTCTTCTCACAAGAGGAGAACATCTCATGATGAAAAGCCAGCATGCTTAGACTGCTTGCAGGCTCAGGGCCAGGAAGAAGCCCAGGAAGAGCTGCCCTTCAAAGAGGAGGAAGTTGAGCATCTTCATTCTGCCCAGCTTGCATTAGGTGGTATTTATTTTGAAATAATACAGCTTTTAAAAGATGCACCACATGTCTTGATTAGTGTCAAGCTCTTGGCAATAGAAAACATGTCTTTTAATGTGTTTTATTGAAAGGGAAAAGAATTATAGGGGAATTAGGTTGTAGATATTTTGCAAACTGGGTTTTTGAACACTGAAAGTGAAGATCATGTGACCACAGCACAGCAGCAGCCAGTAATACTGAAGCTATTACAACTTTCCCAAATGTCATTCCCTCAGGAGTCATGGGGCCCACGTTTTAGACATATTGTATAAATTGGTGCATTTGAGTTATTTTTGTTCATAAATTCTTGCTCTACAATGCACCTTCACCCAGTCATGATAATGAGGATTTTAATAGTGAATATATTGGAACAATTAGAGTAAAGTTACAAGCAGAAATTTGTGGTCAGTTATGAGCTGCATTTGATAGGAATTGGATCAGAAGCTCAATGATATGTTACAGATAATACTGAGAACATGTTGTAACATTTTCCTTTAACATGAAATTTGTTTGCAGTTAATCTTGCTGAAGTTTTTCCAATTACACATAAACTATTCCTTTACTGCTGCATCCAATTGCTTTATGTATACTCTTTGCATAATCCAGACATACTATATTTAAATAATAAAGAATTACAGCTTCTGCTGTTACTTTCAGAGTAACATAGAGAAACAATTGGCAGTAATTACTACATCGAAGAGTTCCTGCAGTGTTGAACTGTTTCATCTATACAAAAATATGAAACATCAATATTTCTTGCAACAATATTGGAATATAATTGAGATACAGTAAATGCAGACATCTATAACAATCTTCCATCAATAAGAATTCTTTCAAGTCAGGAAGATTTCTGATAACCTCATGGATACATTTTTTTGGACAACAGCACAGAAATAACTTGCACTGTCTTATTCCATGATAATTTTTAAAAACCTGTATCCCAACTACAGCTCTGAAATTCAGCAAAACTATCAAGATACTGAACTGGCCTGACCTTGCTAAGCTTACAAGTTCAGAAAAGGTCATTTGCAGAAACCAATGAGAAGTGCTTAAAATTAAATCAATGAGGTGAAAGCACTGAATGAATATTGGAAACTATGATTCCATTCAAAGAGTTTTATATCTATTATTACATATTAAATAGTTTTTCCTTGGGAGACTGAAAAGGATGTATCCAAAATGGCTAGACAAAGAGATAAAGTTCACGAGGCCACCTTTTTGGAATATCCTCTTTTGCAGAACAAATTATTAAAAATTAAATGTTTCTCAGCTGGTCCTCAGAAATTCTTTTTCTTCTTGCAGAGAGTTGACTTGGCTGTTAGTCTATCAACATGTCATAGTAGAGCTGTGTAGGCCTCATGCCAGACTTAGACTTAAATTGTTATTCATTTTACACAGTAATAGTTATTAAACTGTGTTGGATAGATAAGTAATGAAAAAATTGCTAAGTTATTTTCTTCACATAAAATCAGCCAATTTGCCTCTGTGTGTGGGTGGCATTGTGAAGAACTGCTAAGCAATCTCATTCAAGTGATTAACCTCTTAGTTAATAAAAGCAACAATTTCATGAGTATAAATAATATAATAAAAGGAACATTCATATCAGAGTAATATAGCTTGCACTATCTTCTGGTCTTCTCTTTAATTGGTAAATAATTCACCAAACTCTGAAATGAATTGTACTCCCACCCACATTTCTTTATCCAATTATCATGAAATAGGGAAACATGCTTTGCTGACTGATGCAAAAAAAGGTGATTAGCATATTATTCCAATATCTTTTCTAAGTAAAGTCTCCCTTGAGTTGTGCTCAAATCCTGGTGACTTCATGAGCACATCCATATAGTTTTCTTTGGAATACTCTAGAACAGGGATGGGAAACAATGGCCCTTTTGTGACTTGTGGACTTCAACTCCCAGAATTCCTGAGTCAGCATGGACTCAGTTATATCACAAGTCATAAAAGAATAATTGTTTCCCACCTCTGCTCCAGAAGAAGTTTGCCATTACTTTGTCCCATTTGTTCCATTTTTCTTTTGATTTCCTTGTCCAGCATACAATGTTTCTGCATTTGGCTAAATTCAGCATTGCTATGGTAGGTATTTTACCAGAAAAATCCATGCATTTATTTTTATGTTACTATTGCTTTCCTTTCTTTTTTCTTATGAGTAAGATTGTAATTATAGAATGTATTTTTTGCATGGCTTTCATGTTATTATTGTGATGCAATACAGCCATATCAAATTAACAAGGCTAACTTGTTACCTAGTTAACAATTTCCCCCACAGCTGTTTTCTATAAGCAACACTTCAGGGTATAGAAAGAGAGACAGAAAGGCTACCATTTTGATTTTTTTTAAAAGCCTTTTGCTGAAATGCTTTTTGAATTATGCAACTTTAACATGGCTGCCACCCTAAGAACCAGACTATTCTCAACTCTCAGGGTGTCATTATAACAGACAAAAATTGTACATTTGTACAAACATACAGTTTGACAGATCATTTCTTGAACAGTTCAACTAATTCAACAGGAAATGAAGGAATGGAAGGTTTTCCTGCCTTATGAATGAATGATCAATACAGGTGAAAAACTAAAACCCATCTTTTGTTGGTCCCAAAGGCCATGTAAAAGCTTTCATCTGCACACATCTCCCCATTGGTTTAAGGGTTATTGATATTAATATATACTTAAAACATGTAATGGTATGTGGGAATAATCTTGGGGAAAAGAGATGTTGACTATGAAATGATCAGATAAGCCAAGACATAGCCCGTAAAAGGGAAAAAAAATCTCAGAAGGAAACTTCCTAACTTCTCAGAGTGTAAAAATGATGGCAGGAGGTTTATACTATCTGACTTGCAAGTTTCCTTTAATGTAGACTTACAATAAAGTAGAAATAACTCATCTGGTCATGATTCCTGACTGTTCTACCTGGGAAGGCTGACCAAACATGACTGAGCTAATCAATATCATCATGAAAACTATTACCAGTATCTTCTCTTCCATCTGTTATTGTTGTCATCATTAGTGTAGTTTGATGGAACTTCTGTTGAATGCTTGTTAATTCAGGAGTAAGTCCTGAGTGTTTTATCTTAGTAGATTTACCACTGGAAAAAGGCTGCAAAGTAAATCATTTTAGAGACCATGGCTCCCTGTCTTTTAAATGCTCCTATATACTTAGCTGATCTTTTTAGATTGTTGTTTTAATTTACTAACAATAGGTGCATTTTATGCTTTGAAACACGATATAGAGCAAGGGTCTTCAAACTTGGCAAGTTTAAGACTTGTGGACTTCAACTCCCAGAATTCCTGAGCTAACATGA
>JANHFN010010282.1:13781-28520 GCA_032468175.1 Toxicocalamus goodenoughensis
AGCTTTCCCAGAACTTCATGCTGTTGTTGGTTCTTCTCATCAATAAATGGAATCCTTCTTTTCAATCAGCCTCCATTATATTTCCAGCGTCCTTCTCCCAGCTTGGAACCAGACCAGATTTTTCTTCCAACAGTACCCACATATACGTGCATATTTTCAGCCTCGTCTGGGTACTGGAGAAGTACTTTTGAAGAAAAAAACATCACTCACAGGCTTCATGATAATTCTTATTGCAGCATTCCAGTCCTGAGCAGCAAGAATGGAGAACCTGAACAAAGTTAGCGCCGAGAGCGGCAGCCTGTCAGCACTTATTATACCGTCTCCAGCCCCTCCCAGCTGTTCCAGCTAGCCTAACATCTACTGAGGAATCTACCATTCCCTCCGCCTCCACCCCGTGCCTGATTCTTGACACCTGGCCCTACACTAGTGTTTCCCTTTGTGCCTCGTCTCCCAACCACCACCACCCTTTCAGTTCCGTCTTGTTCTGTCCTGTGTCCCCAACATGCAGCTCCCCTCTTGCATGTCCTGGTCTGTTCCTCCTCGATGTTCATGTTGTTCATGACTGACAGGCTGCGTCTGGGAGGCTAGTTAAAGCATTCTGGGCTACGTGACTCACAATTTATCGCAGCTGACCAGGAGGCTGGTAGGAGCATTGTCATCAGGAACAGTGGCTACAGCAGCTATACACCCGACACCCCAGGCTAGTCCCGCTGATGTCTCAAACTCCGGGTTAGGCAGCATGCATGGTTGAACTCCCAGAGCCTGACAATATGTATAATCTCTCTCTAGGGTTTACAGATATCGTTGATGATACATAATTCTACCAGTAAAAAAAGGGAAATTGGCTTGTTTTTTGAGCAGAACATGTTGAAAAATGAAAACCCTTGAAATGGGAGGAGGAAGCTAGGAAATGGATCCTCCTACTCAGCACAAGGCATTCTCCATAGGATTGTGAAGGAACCCTGTAAGTCTACAGTGGCCAAACCTCAGAAGGCATCGAATTGCTCCTTTCCAGACTAAGAAATTTTGTGAAAAGGATTGCAGGAACTGCACCTTTTGATACAATGGGTTAGAAAAGGCTCTACCAAACTCCTCCTGACATACTGTGTAAGGTTAGATATTGACGAAAAGGCAGCATCTCCAGCCAGGAATTGAATGGGGAAAGGAGGGTGGGTCTTGTATTGCAATGACATCTGCAGGTCTGCTTCGCCCCCCCCCCCCTCCCCGCAAGATCAATGCAATCCTAATTTGTACCTATTGCAGCTATGGATTAGCACATGCAAATTTCTTTTTCTATTGCAGTGATTTTTAATGTCTGTTTTTTTAAAATCTGGGTGCTTGTTTTTCATCCCTTGGCTTTTCTTGTGGGTGACATGGGTGAGCCTCTCTTGTGGGACCCAGATGGAGGACTTTGGTGTTGTCCAGCAGCACCCCAGTCACCCCCCTCCCCACAGTGGCTTCAGCAACCTTTCCTCTTGCGCCTAGAGAGAAGGCGGGAACCTTTGCCAGGTTATGCCAGGTTATGTTGCAGAGGTTCTTTCACAGGCAGAGGCAAACAAAAGTTATAACCAGTAGCCAGTGTGGGTTCATCAAAAACAGGTCATGCTAAACAAACCTTACAATCGCAAGCTACTTCTTGGCAAGCTAGAAAAATGTGGGATAGACAGCACCAACACAATATGGATTCCTAACTGGCTGACAAATTGTACTCAACATGTAGTCCTCAATGCATACAGTATTCCAACTGTGGTTTTACTAAGGCTTTGTAAAACATTAATATAACTACACATGATCTTAGTTCTATCCCTCTATTAATGCAGCCTAGGACTGCATTGGTTATTTTGACTGGAACTACACCCACATGGAGGGAGGTAAGCAGTGGGGTACCCCAAGATTGCATTTTAGACCCAGCACTAATCTAAATCTTCATAAACTAGGCAAGAGAACAGAAGGGGAACTTATCAAATTTGCAGACAAGAAGAATTGCCAACACTCCAGAAGACAAGATGAAGATCGAAAATGACTTGACAGGCTTGAACAGTGGGCCCTATCTAAAAAAATGATATTCAGCAGAGATAAAAATAAAGTTTAACATTTAGACAAGAAAAACCAATTGTATAAGTACAAACTAGGTGAAACCTGTGAGAGGCATCTTGAAGTCCTAGTGGACAATCACTTATATGTGAGCCAGCAGTGAGTGGCAGCAGTCGATATAACCAATACGATCCTAGGCTGCATTAATGGAGTGATAGAATTAAGATCATGTGAAGTTATAGGACGGCTTTACAAAGCTTTAGTAAGATCACACTTGGAATACTGCATCCAATTCTAGTCACCACAATATAAAAAGATATTGAGGCATTGGAAAGCATGCAGAGAAGAGCAACAAAGATGATTAGGTAGATGGAAGCTAAAACACATGAAGAATAGTTACAGGAATTGGGTATGTTGAAAGAAGGACCAGGGGAGGCATGATAGCAGTATTCCATTTCCGGGGAACAAGATCGGACTGAGGTGCCACTTCTGGGTCTTTCCTGGGTTGTTTTCCTTTCATTTCTAGTTTACAAGCACCGTGTTTTCCTCTTGGTTCCAACCGTGTATTCACCAGGTTCAACTCTGCTTAACCCAGCTGTTTTTAAAAAATGGAATGTTTTGAATGTTTTGATCATTTTTATAAAATTTATTGGCCACCTACCTTACCATGAAATAACTGTGGATGGTTTAGGGACATAAAAAATACATACACATGAAAACACATTAAAGTAACAAATGTAACTTGGTTCTGTCATGTAACTTCATGCTTCATGATTGGGCTGTCAGTAAGTGAGGACTACTTCAATTGAGATGTCACCAAAGGGAAGATATTTTCTGCTCTTACTTGAAGCTTATGGTGTCCATGGGCAAAACTGGTGCTTCAAATCTTACATAGGCTTTAGACATACTTTCATCAGTTAAAGCCCCCATATCTGTAAAGTTAGTGTCATGCAGACTGACAAGTGTGGCTCAGTAAAACCAAAGACAAAGTGTGTGTGTGTGTTGATAAGCCATTGCATTTATCCATCTGAATAAAGACGGGTCCTTCCTAAGAATGAAGGAACCCTGAACATAGTGCAAGGCAGATATTTATACGTTTATTTGCTTTCACTTCATTACACAAGAGGCAGTTGGCACAAGACAGATATAGATGACATAAAAATTATTTAAAAAATTATAGAAATAGTCAAGCATTCCTTCTGTAGTTTCAGTCACATGCCTATCCCAGAAGCTAATGGTTTCCTGTGAAAGTTTCCATGTCCTCAGAAGCCTGTTGAGGCCTGAACTTCACCCTTGCCATCTCAACAGATGAGCAATCATCAAATTCATCAGATTCCTGATTAACATTGGTGCAGAAAGTTTGACTACAACCATTTTGAGATATTTTTCAGGGTTGAAAGACATGGATTTTCTCCATATTGTAGGTGTGTGTATTTCTCTCTCTCTCTCTCTGAATGTATATATCTGCAAACATATAATCTGTCCCCAGGTCTTCCAGATAAACAGTCATGTGAAAAAGAAAGTACACTCTCCTTGACTTCTATGATTTTACATATCAGGACATAGTAAAAATCATTTGGTCCTTAGAAGTTCTTAAAAATAGAACCACAGATGAACAACAATGCATGACATATTACATCAGGTCATTTATTTTATAAAAATGATTATTATTTTACTATGTCCTTGACTGGCAACTGTCCTGAATGTTTTCCTTGTGAATAATCTTCCTCACTGTAAAATGATGGATTTTAAATTGTTTGGAAATGGCCTTTTAAACCTTGCCAAATTGTTGGGCAGCAACAATTGCTTCTCTAAAAATCACTGGTGATGTCTTTACTCTTTGGCATTGTGTTAACTCATACCTCAATGCTGGAGATAAGCAAACTCCTACAACTTCAGCTTTTATAGATGTAGTCATACTTGCTGACGATCAATTGATCAAGAGTATTTCATTAGCAGTACTGGGCTGCTACTTTGCCTTGTTATAATATGGAACCAGTGAGAACTTTCCTAATGGTGAAAAGAATTGACCAGCAGAATGGCTTGCCTTCAGATGTCCCAGTGCTCCATCACTGGACGCTTTTCAGAAGAATCAGGATAGCCACTTCTCCGAAATGATATAGGGTAGTGGTGGTCACATCACATGCAGTATCATGATGTATTGCAAAGTTTTTTGCCTTTGCAGAGCCAGGTTAGCGTGCCCTGCATGGCTCATCGGCAGCCCACAGGCCATTGATTTCACAGACTTGGTATTTGGTCTCCTGCTTGATCAGGGGTTGGATTAGAAGTCCTGCAAGGTCCTTTCCAATTCTGTTGTTTCGTTCTGTTCTGTTGCGATGATATTTTTTATGTCATGATAAGTAAAAGTATAGAAATTAAAGAGGGTGTAATTTCTTCCTCACTTGACTGTATTTGAAAACAGTCTCTGCTAAGTATTTGTGATTGACCCAGTCAACAAGTTCGAACTTGGATCTGGGTAGTCTTCCATGTGTCAAATTAATCATGATTAATGTAAGCTTATTGGAGCATTGTGGCATGTTTGCTTTGTCATTGTAATGTAAACGTTTTTTTTTTCATCTTCTGAAACCATTTTATGCACAATAAAAGATACCCTTTTATTTTAATCTTATAGGCAAAGAGGATGGCAATAAGAGCACTCTGCGTAACTGAGGATAAAAAGCAAAACTGAATAGCAAAGCAAGTCAGTCAGAAATTAAAATATTTTCCATTTCCTTCAGAGAACCACACAATTCTTCACCTTCCTCAACAGGTGAGAGACAAGCGAGAGAAAATCAAGAAGATATTTCTAGCTCAGAAAAATAGAGTGTGAAATTCAAACAAACATTACATGAAAAGTCAAAGGAGATTATTATTTTTTCCTTCAGCAAAAGAGGGAAATACCTTGAAGATACTGGGAGGAAAAGGTCACTTGGAAAGCCACGTAAAGCAGACAGTGTTGCTTGCCTTGCTCTGGAAGGAAGAAAACTGCTTGGATCAAAGCACAACTAAACAAGGGATCATCCATATTTTGGACCTCCTCAGGAATATGACTTGTGGAATATGACTTGTGGAAGAGCTCCATAGATGTGCAAATCACAGCTGATTATGCCTGAGAGGATCCAGGCTGAAGAAAAACCTTACATATACTCTGAATGTGGCAAAACCTTTGAAAAGAGCAGCTCTGTTGTGGTTCTTGGAAGGGCCCACACAGGAGAAAAGTCCTACAAGTACTCCCAATATGGTAACTGTTTTAGGGAGCATGACAAGGGGGTGATACACCAGAGAACTCACACAGGAGAGAAACCCTTTGAATGTTCTGATTGTGGGGGGGAAATCAGTAACAATTCCAACCTTATTAGCCACCAGAGGAATCACACAGGCGAGAAACCCTTTAAATGTCTTGAATGTGGGAATAGTTTCAATTGGAATTCTCATCTCATTGCACACCAGAGGAGTCACACAGGTGAGAAACCGTTCGAATGTCCTGATTGTGGAAAAAGTTTCAGTACCAATTCCAGCCTGGTGGTACACCAGAGGACTCACACAGGTGAGAAACCATTTAAATGTCCTGATTGTGGAAAATGTTTCAGTCAGAATTCCAACCTGGTGAAACACCAGAGGACTCACACCGGAGAGAAACCCTTTGAATGTCCTGATTGCGGGAAAAGTTTCAGTTGGAATTCCAGCCTAGTGAGACACCAGAGGAGTCACACCGGAGTGAAACCTTTTGAATGTCCTGATTGTGGGAAAAATTTCAGCCAGAGTTCCAACCTCATGATGCACCAGAGGACTCACACAGGAGAGAAACCATACGAGTGTCCAGACTGTGGGAAAGATTTCAGTATTCGGACTAGCCTTCTAAATCATATGCTTCTACACACAGGGGAGAAACCATTTGAGTGCCCTGAATGTGGACAGTGTTTCAGGAAACCGTCCACCCTTATCACACACAATGAAATCCACATGAGACCCAAAGTGATAAGTGTAGAGGAGGCTTGAATTTCATTTCTAACATCCCATTGTAAGTCCAGCTGAGAAATGATTATTTAATTTGACTACATAGAATATGCCTGTTTTTTTTGTAGGCAAGTATGAAATGGTATTAGATAGGAAGGAGAGAAGAAAAAAATTGCAACGTATTAGTTTGATAATGGCTATCTGGGCAGCAGCAGCAGAAGTCGCTGGATATTTATTTTTGCAGAAATTGTACAATTATGAAAAAAGGTAAAAAGAATGGGAGTGTTCTTTATATTTCTTTCATGGTAGATGATAGAAGTACCATGTACCAGCCTTTTTCTCCCTGGATGCCCTGAGATTTTCAGCCCCAGAATTCCCCAGCCAGCATCTCTCGGGGATAGGAGCTATATATAAGGAGAAAGCAAGAGGAGAAGACAAATAGAGGGTGTTCAAAGTTCATCTTTTCCTAACAGTGCACCAAGCATGTCTGTTCAGATTGTGTCAACAATGGGGCATGCAAGTGGAACCATATGAATAGCAAATATATTGGGGGAGTTTGGGGCTGTGGGAAAAATAGTGCCCCCCCTCCAGAAAAAGTAAATCCCCAAGATAAATTCTATTTCCCTGGCTTCTTTCCTGAAGAGCAAGGATTAAACCTAGAAGCCTGAAAAGAAGCCCCAGAGAATAAAAATACCATCTCCCGTTTTCTTTCTTCTCACCTCTTTCTTAACAGAAATCACCTCTTGCTAATAGCCTGCATAAGTCCCGTTCAGGAAATAAATTCATTGTTTCTTCTGTAAACTGAATAGCTCCTGTTATTATAACATTATCTTGGGCTGGCTGACTCCTTGATAAAATCCGGCTAAAAGTCATGGAGGAACCAAAATTAATAGAATTAAAAACAACGACACCACTTGACAGGATTAAGGGCCCATTATCTGAAAGAAATAAGAAAATCACACTTCTTGACAGGATTAGGACTGAGGGGGGAAACCATTGCACCACCAATCAAATAACAAAGATATACAAAAGCAAACCTCAGGTTTTGAAACACTGTAAAAGGTATAAAAATATCTGTTTAGCTGGCATCTAGCTGACTCGGAAGCCATTGCTGTCCCAGGACCATTGGATTCCGAAATAAAACTTCCTTTCTGAATAGCCTGCTTACCAAGTTTTTCCCCCCACCAGCTATGATTTCTCAACCCGGCTGGAGAGAATGAACCAGAGAGGAACTTTTCCTTCCAACAGGGCAGTGACAAAAGCAGTGTAAAATGTCAGGTGTAAAGGCTGTTCTGCCTTGCAGATGGCCTTCATGGGAAAGAGCTGTAGGAACATTGAGAGGAGGAGAAAAGGGATTGTGGTTTTGGGCACAGGAACTCCAGGTTTATTCACAACTCCTTCTGTGGTGATCTTTGTTTTTAAGGACCTCCTTGTTAGCCTTTGATGGTTGGAAGGTGAGAGCAACTCCAAGGGACAGATACTTTTGTGGTTCACCCCCTCCTTGGTGATGAGATGTGAGGAAAGAAAAGTAATGCAAAGCTGTCTTCCCAACACATGGGAGAAGTTTCCTGTTCTTTCACTTCTCTCCCAGGGCTCAAAAATTCATTCTACAAATAAAGAGAGGAACATTATTTGTAGCGGCAAAAGTGACCTTATTTTTAGCGGCAAAAGTGACATTGTAGCTATGCAGACGAATGATCCTGATTTTGCTGGGATCGGAAGATGACAAAGAATTCCAAGATTGTTCATTTCACCAACACCGTTCAAAAAGACAGGTTACAATCTTTTTTGGTAGGTCATGTTGCATGTGATCCCTTTGCAGAAGGACACTCGGTGACCAGGAACAGATCAGGACCGGCATCTGGAGGAACCAAGAGGCTCTTTTGGCCTCAGGCTCCAACTTACATTGAATTTAAATGTGCAAAATTTTTAAACATTAAAATAGTAAATGTATCTTCCATCATTTTTCCTTTCTCACTTTCCTTGGTGTCACATGTTAGTGCATATGTTTATCATGTCTCATCTTATGGTTAGGAGTTAGAAACCCTTGCAAAGCCTCAGGATATTTGTATAGGGCCACATAAAGATATCAAGCAAAATTTAAGAAACCCAATCTAAGAGTCAGAGGGGATGGTCTACAGGGTGAATTCAAAAGACATAAGGAATTATATTGAAACATGTCAGTCTCTACATATTCTTTCACTCCCCAGATTTTATTCCATTGGTGGCACATGCTTTAAAACTGGTTCTCCTTCATAGTAGGGTTGTCTTTATGGACATGTTCTTTTCTTGGAAGCAATATGGAACTGATAATGCCACTGCTTCCTCCTGTGATTTTTTTTTAACTTCCATACCTAGCAAACAAACACAGGATTTCCTAGTGGTGTACCCATCCATTTAGTATCCTGACACAACTGTGCTTAACCTAGGATTTTTTAAATTAGCTATTGAGCACCCTTTGGGATGTCCAGTTTTATAGACAGTCCTCGGTTATCACTTATATGGTGCTGAAAAAGTAGACTTACAAGTGTTCCTCAAAGTTGTGGCCATCACAGTTATTCGGGGATGGCACTGGCTTGCAATTAGTCATAGAATTGCCATTTGCCACCTCCATAATTGGCTTCCAACAAACAAAATTGACAGAAAGTTGCAAGTCACAGTTGTGGTACATTGCACTGAACAGAACATGGTGATTCACTTAATGACCACGGCTAGAATAGATGTAAGTTGGCATGGTTCAGTGAGGACATATTTAATGACCACACCAGTCACGAATGGACTTGCGGATCCCAATGGCTGTCATTAAATGAGACTACCTTACAAGCCTGGTTGTGCACAGTATTTCTTGCCTTTTTTCCTACAGGCAGTCCTTGATTTACAACTGTTCATTTAGTGACCACTCAACAGCACTGAAAAAAAGTGACGATGATTGTTTTTCACACGACCATTGCAGCTATCCCCATGGTCACATGATCAGAATTCAGATGCTTTCCAAAGCACCCTAATTTATGACGGTTGCACTGTCCTGGAGTCATGTGATTCTCTTTTGTGACCAGCAAAGTCAACAGGGAACCCAGATTCACTTAACAACTGTATGATTAACAATGGCAATGATTCATTTAACTCTGGCAAAAAAAGTTGTAAAATGGGGCAAAACTCAGATGTCTCACTTAGCAACAGTGAAATTTTGGGCTGAATTGTGGTTGCAAGTCGAGGACTACCTATATTTACATAAAGTATCACAGTTGGAAGGGACCTTAGAGGTCTTCTAGTCCAACCCCTCTTGCTCAAGGCAGGAGACCCTATTTGAGACAAGAGGCTGTCCGGTCTCTTCTTATAAGCCTCCACTCTACTTCCATGTGCAAACCCTGTCCTTTAATCTTGCTGAAGCTCTTGGGATCATTTCATCGATTAACATCCTCCTCTTGCTCTAATGTTAGATCAAAAAGTATGTGTGTACTTTAAGAAGTAATCACAAACACTCCACCCCTAAAGAATGAAATATTTTGGGGAATATTAAAAGAGACAGAATATTATATTTCCCCAACAGAAAAATGGAGAAGAAAACTCTTAACAAAGGCAGAAAGCAGCCTCAGCATTTATCCAAAGTCTTTAGAGAAGGATGTTTTGTTAAGAAATCCAGGCCAGCCTATTCACAAACAAAACACCTTCAGTTCCAGTTGATGGGATTAAAATGTGCATTGCCCCACTCAAATTTTAAGGACAGGAGGTGACCTTTTAGGACGTAATAGGATTAACTCATCACTTTTGAAAAAGCAAATGACACAAAAGCCCCTTCTTTGCACAATCCGGAGAACAATTCATACTTCAAAGTTATAGGAACCTATAAAGTTCCATCCATTCATTTAGCCATTTTGTCAGGTTTCCCAGAACGACATACTCTTGTTGGTTCTGCTCATCAATATACAGAATCCTTCTTTTCAATCAGCTTCCATTTTATTTCCAAGGTCCTTCCAGCTTGGAACCAGACCAATTTTTTTCTTCCAACAGTACCCACATATATGTGTACATGTATACTTTCTCTCCAGGACTTACAGATATTTTTGATGATACATAATTCTACCAGTAAAAAAAGGAGAAAGGCTTGTTTTTTGGTGCAACAATATGTTGAAAAATGGAAACCCTTAAAATGGGAGAAGTAAGCTGTCAACCTTGAAGCTGATCTGGCTGTGGGTTTGTTTTTTTCCCCTTTCCCCTTTCCTTTTCTGTAGTTTTCTAGTTGGGATTCCTTCAGGTAGCTTCGGGCTTGTCAAAGCTTGGAGCCTTAAGGGGGTTGTAATTAAAATAAACTAGTAGGTCAAGGACATTCCAACTGTTGGCTGGTTGGCTGAGGAAGGAGTTTTGCCAGGTAACCAGCAGGAGCCTGGATTGGACAATGTGATCATTGTTTTGAAGGAAAGTGAAACTGTTGGGTTTATTGAGGTGGAAAGCCTTGGAAAATTTAGAGTTGGCTTTCCAGCGAATACCAACATGATGTCTCTTAAATAAAACCTGTTCTTTGGGAATCTGCCTCAGAGTTCTGGTTTGAAATGGGGTCAATGCTTGGAGGGCTGACAAAAACTGGGAAGGATCCTCCTACTCAGAACAAGGCATTCCCCATGGAAGAAGACATTGAATTGCTCCTTTGCAGACTTAAGAAATTTTGTGAAAAGACTTGCAAGACATGCACCTTTTAATACAATGGATTAGAAAAGGCTCTACTAAACTCCTCCTGACATACTATATAAGGTTAGATATTGACGAAAAGGCATCCTCTCCAGCCAGGAATTGCATGGGGGGGAAGGATGGTGAGCCTTGTAATCCAATGACATCTGCAGGTCCACCTCGCCCTTCTTCAATATCAATGCATTCCTAATTTGCACCTATTGTAGCTTATTGTGGATTAGCAAAGGCAAGTTTCTTTTACTAGTGCAATGATTTTCAATCTATATTTTTAAAAAATCTGGGTGCTTGCTTTTCATCCCTTGATTTTTCTTGTGGGTGATATGGATGAGCCTTTCTGACGGGACTTGGCAGGAGGACACTGGCATTGTCTGGTGGCACCCCAGACGTCCCTCTCCCTGTAGCAACTTCAGCAAAGGGGTTAAAGTTTTCCTCTTGTGACTAGAGACGAGGCAGGAGAAGGGAAAATGGGGCTGGGAGCCCAGTTTCCGGCCCCTCCCATTCCTTTTCCAGGTTACGCCAGGTTATGCTGTGGAGATCCTCTCGCGGGGAGAGGCAAACAAAGTTATAAAAAGTAGCCAACATGGGTTCATCAAAAACAGGTCACGCCAAACAAGCTTTATTTCATTCTTTGACAAAGTGACTAAATTAGTGGACCAGAGAAATGCTATGGACATTGTATACTTAGATTTCAATAAAGCATTTGATAAAGTGGATCACAACCTACTTCTGGGCAAGCTAGATAAATGTGGGGCAGACAGCAACACCACATGATGGATTCCTAATTAGCTGAAAATCATACTCAACATGTAGTCAGTCCTCAATTGAACTGCACCCACATGGAGGGAAATAAGCAGTGGGGTACCTTCAGGTTGTATTTTAGACCCAGAACTCATCAAAATCTTCATAAACAATCTAGATGAGAGGATAGAAGGGGAACTCATCAAATTTTCAGATGACACTAAGCTGGAAAGAATTGCCAATGCCCCAGAAGTCATGGTCAAGATCAGAAATGACAAGACTTGAAGAGTGGGCCCTATCTAACAAAATGATATTCAACACCGATAAAATTAAAGTTTTATACTTAGCCAAGAAAAAACAATTGTATAGGTTATGTTGGAAGAATTATCCTTCTGGGTTCAGTTTCAAGTGGGGAAGAAAAACACTGGAAACATGGTGACTGCTTGGAAAGATAGTCTAATGGTGGACAGGATCACCTGCCTTGGGTGAAGAAAGAAGGAAAAGGGCTGATATGCTGAGACTGGAATTGTTTATACCCTCTCCTGGGATTTGAATTTGAGCTTGTATTCTGATTGGTTGTCAGACTCCCATGGGGAAACTCTGTAGGCTGTCCTGAGTCCTATTCCTATTATAGCTCTACCTGGAGATCTTTGTTATGTAAAATAGACTGACCTAGGTCAGAGTAATGGTCCATTAGCAAAGGTGGGGGTGAGCTTCTGCTTCTGAGGTGAATTTCTGCTTCTGAGTTTCTACTCTTTTTAGGGGAAATATTCTGCCTTTTAAATATTTCCTAGGATATTTCATTTCTCTTTTTAAAAAAACTTTATTAATTTTACAATTAAAACAGACAGACAACACATACATAAATGTGAAAGAGAAAAAAGAAATAAAGAAGAAAAAGTGAAAAGGAAAATACAGAAAACAATTGCTCATTTTTCTAGGAGAGGGGTGGGTGCTAACTTACTACAGGTACAAACTATATGAAATCTGGATTAATGCCACTAACTGTGAGAGGGATTTTGGCATCCTAGTGGGCAATCACTTAAATACATTTTGTGAGGAAGAAGAAGAGCCACTTTGGTGTAATGGTGAAGGCACAGCTTAGAGACAGAGAAATGCTCAGTTCCAGTCCCACCTGAAGGGCAAAAACATCTGTTCAACTTTGGCCAATCCTCTCAGGCTTAGGAAGCAGGAAGGTGGGGGGAATCCCTTCCAAAAACCCTTGCCAAGGAAACTGCGAGGCCAGGCATCAAGACTGACCCAAAGGCACTAAAAAGGAAGATCAGTAGCATCACTTTTCACTATTTCACGGGGCTCAGTTGCAAAGCTCAGTTGCTAGGAGTCGAAAAGGACCTGCTGCCATATAAACAGTGAAAACATCTTCCAAATGCCATGGTGGAGCCTGGAAAAGCGTGTTTTTCCACCTCCTGTCGCTAGATGGCGGTAAGGCAACATCTGTACCTAGAAAGGTATCAATTCAGTAGTGCCATCCGAGCTTGAACTTTAAAAAAAGGAGGATTTGAAAAGCATTGAGTACTTTATTGCTAGAAAGGATGGGAGAGGAGGAGAAGCGCAGAGGAACTTCCTCTTCCGGATCGCTCGTGGGAGGAAGGTGGTGTGCAGAGCGGCTTCTGTGCCCTTCCCAGGATGGAAGCAGCAGCTGGAAGGTGAGTTGGGGGCAACAGATGGGAGGAGAGTCCGGGGGGAGCAGGTCGGGCTGTTCGGTTCCCTCCACGGCCTGGAAGCAGAGAAGCAACTGGGCTGAAGCGTGTCAGCTGCAGGTTCCTTCCCTCCCCAGATCGGAGCCCGCTGGGGCTGCACGCTGTGAAACTGGTGGCTGCAATTTTCTGCTGGGGGGAAGATTTAAAAAGCTTCTTTCAAGTGACGGTGGATCCTTTGGGAATGGCTCCCCTCCAGAGGTTGTGGGGGCTCCGTCACTGGAGGGTCTTCGGAGGAGATTGGACAGCCGTTCGGAATGGAATAGGGTCTCGTGCCTGAACAGGGGATGGACTAGAAGACCTCCAAGGTCCCCCAAAACTCAATTATTATGTAGTGGACCCGATGTTTTCCGGGGAACAAGTTCGGACTGAGGTGCTTCTTCTGGGTCTTTTCTGAATAAATGGGTTGGGATAGCTTAGGCCAATACATTGCTTGGGGTTTGAAATCCTCCCCGGGGGTTGTGCAATGTAGCCTTTTGCACAAAATCTCCACCTCTAAGAAGTTCAGGCATCTGCTGGGGGCAGTTGGGGCTGTTTCCTGCCTTAAGGTTTTTTTCCTTCCACTTTTCCTTGGGGAAATATAATCTGCCTCTTTTAACATTCCCCAAAATATTTCATTCTTCTGGGGCTTCCCACAAAATTAATACCAAAGATCAAGGACACGTGGGGAAGGCTCTCTCTCTCTCCTCCCCCCCCCATCCCCAAGGGCAGCCTCCACCATGGCGATCTCAGCCAGCCCGAATTTCCAAAAAGAAGAAATAAAGAGTCCCAAGGAGAGCTAGCCGGCTTGGCCAAGCAACGTCTTTCTGAGAGGGAGAGGGAGGGAGAGATACACAGAGGGGAAGATAGGGAGAGGGAGGGAGAGAGGCAGAGATATACAGAAAGGGGGGGGGGAGAGAGACGTAGAGAAGTGTTTTGTGGCTGGGTAGGCATGGCTAGGGGGTCATGTGACTGGGTGGAATGAGTGATATTGAGGTTTTGTTTTTTTTTCCCCAGTGGGAAAAGGTTCCATATGGCTCTTTTAGTGTTTAAGACCCCTGGGCTAGTGGTTTCCTGTGAAAGTTTCCATGACCTCAGAAGCCTGTTGAGGCCTGAACTTCAGCCTTGCCCTCTCAAAAGATGAGCAATCATCAAATTGATCAGATTCCTGATTAACTTTAGCGCAGAAGGTTTTTTCAGGCTGGAAAGACATGGATTTTCTCCATATTGTGTGTATGTTATTTCTCTGAAATCTCTCTGTCTCTTCTCTCTCTGTATTGATGAACAACAATACATGATATATTACATCAGGTCATCATTTATTTTATAAAATGAGAGCCAAAACGGAGAAGTCGTGTGTGGAAAATGTATTTGTAGAACCAGCAACAACGAGAAGTAATTCTTTTCTGTGTGACTTTCTCAGTCTCTTGCAGCATTGTGGAGGAATTTTGGGCCATCTTTTTTACAATGTTGCTTCAGTCCATTGAGGTTTTTTATGCACAACTCTCTTGTGGTCCTGCCAATCGGGTTGAAGTCTGGACTTTGACTGCCATTGCAACACCTTCATCCTTTTCTTTTTCAGCCATTCTGTTGTAGATTTCCTGATGTGTTTGCAACCATTGTCCTG
>JANHFN010010282.1:28620-39979 GCA_032468175.1 Toxicocalamus goodenoughensis
ATTGCTGTACACCGCCCCGAGTCTCTCGGGAGAGGGGCGGTATATAAATTTAATAAAATAAATAAATAAAATAAATATGCCTTTAACAACCTACAATGATTTGCTTAACAACAACAGAGGAACAGATGCAAGTTGGAACTGTCATGTGACATCATGCTTAATGATTGAGCTGCTTAATGACACAAATATCAGTTCCAATTGTGGTAGGTTAAATGAGGACTACTTGAGTGGGGATGTCACCAGAGTACTTGTGGACAGTGTTTTATGCTCTTATTTGCAGGTCAGGACTTCCATGCACAAAAGTGATGCTTCAAATTTTGCAGAAGCTTTCGGCACCATTTCATCAGTTAAAGCCCCCACATGTCTCAGTTTAGCTCAGGAGGTTTGAATGTAATTATTCTGGGACATTTTATCAGACTTGGAAGACATAGATTTTCACATGAATACATGTGTAGCTGGGTGTATCTGTATTTCTCTCTGTAGGGGTATGTCTGCAATTATATAATCTATCCCCAGCACTACAGGTTATAATTGATGATAGTCCTTTCTGTTGCTAAGAATTTGTGATTGACCGAATTAAACAACAGAATTTGATTGAATGCATATTTGAACATGGATCTCAGTAGTCTTCCATGTGTCGAATGAATCATAAATAAGATAAGTAAGAGATTATTCTAGTGTTGGGGCATGTTTGCTTTTTCGTTCAAAATATTTAATTTTTTCTTTTTTCACATCATCTCTAAACATTTTATAAACAATGTTACACTTTTCTTTGAATCTTACAGACAAAGAATATGGCAATAAGAACACTCAGGACAACTGTAAATAACAAGCACCATTGAAAAAGAAAATGAATCAAGCCAGAAATCAAAATATTTTCCATTTCCTTCAGAAAACCACACAATTCTCTTCCCCCTCCTCCTCCGGAAGTTGTTAGACAAAAGACAAAATTAAAAAAGATTTCAAGCCAGAATAAGCAGATTATGCACAATTCAAGGATACTTTACATGAAAAATCAAGGGAGATTATTTTTCATTCAGCATACCTGGAAGTCAGTTGGAGGAAAATGTGAATAATAAAGCTATGTGGAGCAGACAGTAATATTTGCCTCCCTGTGAAGAAGAAAGTGGCTTGAATAAAAACACCACTAAACAAGGCATTATCACAATTCCAGTCTGGTGATACAACAGTGGATTGACTCCAGGTAGAAACTGTATGGGTGTCTAGATAGTGGGAAAAGCTTCATTAGAAATTTTCATCTCATGAGACACCTGAGAACTCACACAGAAGAGAAACCCTTTGAATGTCCTGATTATGGGAAAGTCAAAATTCCAGTCTAGTGATATACCAGAAGACTCATAGGACAGAAATGTTTTGAATATCCTGATTGTTACAAAACTTTCAGGTGTAATTCCAACTTGGTGATACATCAGAGGAATCAAAAGAAGAAAACCCTTTCAATGTCCTGACGGAGAAGTTCCAGTCATAATTCCAGCTTTATAATACATCAGAGGATTCATTGCAGGACAAACCCTATGAGTGTCGAGATTGTGGGAAAGGTTTCATTACAAATTCCCACATCTTGAGACACAAAAGTACACACACAGGAGGGAAAGCCTTTGAATGTCTTATCTGTGCAGAAAGTTTCAATAAGAATTCCAACATGATACAGCAGAGGACTCATACAGGAGACAAACTCTTTGAATGTCCTGACTGTGGGAAAATTTTCAGTGAGAATTCCAGCCTAGTGAAACACCAGAGGAATCACACAGGAGAGAAACCCTTTGAATGTCCTATTTGTGGGAAAAGTTTTCGTCGCAATTCCCACCTGGTAATACACCAAAGGACTCACACAGGAGAGAAACCTTTTAAATGTCTTATCTGTGGTAAAAGTTTTAGTGAAAATTCCAACCTGGTAATACACCAGAGGACTCACACAGGAGAGAAACCCTTTGAATGTCCTTATTGTGGGAAAAGTTTCAGACAGAATTCCAACTTGGTAATACACCAGAGGACTCATACAGGAGAGAAACCCTTTGAATGTCCTATTTGTGGGGAAAGTTTTAGTCGCAATTCCACACTGGTAATACACCAGAGGACACACACAGGAGAGAAACCCTTTGAATGTCCTATTTGTGGGAAAAGTTTTAATCGTAATTCCCACCTGGTAATACACCAGTGGACTCACACAGGAGAGAAACCATTTGAATGTCCTGATTGTGGGAAATGTTTCATTACAAATTCCAGCTTCATGAGACACCAGAGGACTCACACAGGAGAGAAACCCTACAAGTGTCCTAACTGTGGGAAACGTTTCAGTGAGAATTCCAGCCTGGTGATACACCAAAGGACTCATACAGGAGAGAAACCCTTTCAATGTCCTATCTGTGGGAAAAGTTTTAGTGATAATTCCAGCCTGGTGAAACACCAGAGGACTCATACAGGAGAGAAATCCTTTGAATGTCCTGATTGTGGGAAATGTTTCATTACAAATTCCAGCCTCAAGAGACACCAGAGGACTCACACAGGAGAGAAACCCTTTGAATGTCCTGACTGTGGGAAAAGTTTCAGTGAGAATTCCAGCCTGGTAATACATCAGAGAACTCACACAGGAGAGAAACCCTTTGAATGTCCTGACTGTGGAAAAGGTTTTAGTGATAATTCCAGCCTGGTGAAACACCAGAGGACACACACAGGGGAAAAACCCTTTAAATGTCCTGATTGTGGGAAAGGTTTCAGTCAGAATTCCTACCTGGTAATACACCAGAGGACTCATACAGGAGAGAAACCCTTTGAATGTCCTGATTGTGGGAAAAGTTTCAGTCGGAATTCCTACATGGTAATACACCAGAGGACTCACACAGGAGAGAAACCCTTTGAATGTCCTATCTGTTGGGAAAGTTTCTGTGAGAATTCCTACCTGGTAATACACCAGAGGACTCATACAGGAGAGAAACCTTTTGAATGTCCTGATTGTGGGAAAAGTTTTAGTCACAATTCTTCCCTGGTAATACACCAGAGGAGTCACACAGGAGAGAAACCATTTGAATGTCCAGACTGTGGAAAACGTTTTAGTCAGAATTCCCACCTCATTAGACATCAGAGGACTCACACAGATGATAAACCCTTTTGAATGTCCTGATTGTGGGAAAGGTTTCAGTAGGAATTCCTATTTTTTAATACACTAGAGGACTCACACTGTGGGGAAACCTTGCAAATTTCCAGTCTGTGAGCTTTACTTCAAGCATAAATCATCCCTTAGTGAACATAAGGTAATCCACATGAGGCAAAAGTTGAAGAGTTAGACAAGGATTGGATTTCATTTGTGATCTCCCATTCACAAAGTGTAGGTGAGAAATCGACAGATTCTTTGTATTCAAACTTTTCTCAGGATTAAAATTATAAGTGGAGAGAAAGGAAAGTGGAAAATGGCTAATGACCATTTTCTGGTTATCAGCAGAATCTTCCAGATATTTCCTTTTGTAGGAAAAATGGAATTCCTCAAAAAGGCATTTTGGATGGTGCTTTTGTATTGTACGAAGTTTGCACCCACCCCTCTCCTAGAAAAATGAAATATCCAAGGAAATATTAAAAAGGTACAATATTTCCCCTAAAAAGAGAAGTAGAAACTCACCTCAGAAGTATTTGTTAATGGGGGGGGAGCATTAAGGCCTAGGCCAGAGTATTCTACATAACAAAGGCCTCTGCTCATCTCAACACCTGGCCTGGGAAGATTGCATCAGCCAGCACTCAGTTGAAGCCATGTGGTCCAGACAAAGCCTACAAAGTTAGCTAAGACCTCCACCCCGGGAGTCTGATAGTCAATGGGATACATTTCTTACACAGGAACAGGAAACACTAAAGTGGGCATATAACTAAGGGTCTCTCAGCATCTCAACCCTTCTTTTCTTTCACCCAACATCTTGAAGCATCTTGATCATTCTTTTCACTTTGGAGCTCCAAGCCATGTGATCCTGTCCCACCATTAAACCATATTTCCAAACAGCCTCCATGCTTCCAGTGTCTTTTTCATCACTTGGAACTGAACCCAAGATTTTATCCCCAGAATTCCCCAGCCAGCATAAAAGTAGTCCTCAAGATACAACTATTATGGACCTTGCAATTACAGTTGCATGTTGCAATGGCTGTTAAATGAGACTGCTTTCCTTAATTAGCCGAATCCCCTTGCTCTCCCTGAGGCAACCATTAATCAAATGTGCGAGTCGCTCAGCAGAACTGGCTAACTCAGCACTGGGGAAAATAATACAGATAGGGAATTAATGTTGCATGTTCCATTATTCTATTAATATAATCAAGCTAGCAAGCTGGCAATAATTCCCCTCCCCCTTTTTTCCCCTTGGTGTAGTTGTTGCTTCTTGCTCTTTTTCTGTGCTGATGAACGAATCCTTGGGACGTATGAATTTACAAGTTAGGAACAATCATCATGGAGAAAGTCTATCAATGTGATCACTGGAGTGAAAAATGACTTGATGGTGCATAATCAATGAAAGAAAAATACTGTAACTGCCCTATGTAGAGATGGAACAACATGGTTTTCAGTTTTATGTCACTAAATGGCGCACTATAGATAAGCAACAGCCATGATAAACAATGGTAGAATAGAGTACAGCAAAGTGTTGGTAATTGAGGCCAAAAGAGTTTAAACATTTGAACAGTAAATTCCTAGAGAGGATTTGGAGGAGAGAACAACAGAAGGGGAGCTTCCTCTTCTGAATCTCCGCTAAGAGGGGGGAGGGAGGGAGGCCCTCTTAGTCTCCCCAGGGTGGAATCAGCAGCTAAAAGGTGAGCTGAGCACTGGTGGAAGGAGAGTCCAGAAGCAAGTAGGGCTGTTTGGGTTCCCCAGGGTGTAAAAGCAGAGAAGCAACAAGGCTGAAACATGTCAGCTGCTACATATTTTATTCTATTGGTGGCACACACTTTAAAACTGGTGCCTGCATTTTCCTCTGTGTTGGGAGTTTTAAAAGTCTCCATGTTAAGATGGACGCCTTGTAATTGTATAGGCATGTTCTTTTCTTGACAACAATTTGGAACTGATCTGCCACTGTTGCCTTCAGGAATTTTGTTTTGAATTCCATATCTAGCAAACAAACACAGGATTCCCTGATGGTGTGCCATCCATGGATTAACGTGGCACAACTGTGCTTAACCCACAACTTTTTTTAAAAAATCATTATTTAAGGCCACATAAGGCAGACAGTAATGCAGGCCTCACCCTGTGAGGAAGCAAACAGTAGTTTGAATCAAAGTCCATCCAAGAAAGGATTCAGAGTATTTTTGAGGTCCTTGAGAATCCAAGAATATTAGTGGTGGAAAAGATCCACAGATCTGTTTATTGTGGGAAATGCACAGATATTGTAGATCACAGCTGACTATGCCCAGGGGGATCTACACTGGAGAAAAGCTATATCAGCAAATGCAGCAAAAGCTTTGGTCAGAAGAGCTCCCTGGTTATTCATGGAAGGACTCACACCAGGGAGGAGCCCTACCAGGTAGATTTTGTGGGGAAGAAGATGGGTAGATTTTGTGAGGAAGAAGATCCAGGTTCGTGTAGTGAGGAACGTACCAGGTTAGAGACTGGGAAATACACAGTTCCAGTCTCACCTTAAAGTGTGAAACCATCTGTGCAACTTTGGACAGTCCTATCAGGCCTAGTCCTGAAAGCCACAAAGGAAATGACTTGATTGACTTAAAAGGCATCAAAATCAAACATCTGGTGTAAGGCTCAAAGACGCTGGATGGAAAGCCATAAGTTATAATTCAGTGATAGGTCAGAAATAAAGATGTCAGCGTTCCAGCAAACCTCCATTCCAATGAATAACTCTGAGACAGACATATCTCAAAGGTACCTTTATTTGGATAGTAAACTGTCACACCTGTGGAATCCTGAATCTGAGAGTTTTCGGGCTTCCTTGCAATATTCAAAACTACAAATCCATCCCCCCTGCTGTCATCACATCACATGGCCCAATCATGATCCGTCCTAAAGTAAGATCCTTATTTCATTCTGTTCCATACTCAATGATCTTGAACTAACTGAATAATTTTATTTTGTCTACTTAGAGCTACTCAATTGAATCCAATGCAGCATGGGAGCTGCACTGAATCTCAATATGGCTTCCAAAGCTGATAAAATACACCTTCTATGAGCTATGGAATATCGAGAGGCAAAAAGTATGTAGGTAGGCTGTCCGGGGGATGTTTATCCTGTAAATTACAGCATGCTACCCAGGAAATGCTTCCTATGCTATCATGAGTTCCTGAATGAAAAAGGAATCAACAAAATTTTGGGGTTATTTCTTGAATATCGAGAGGCAAAAAGTATATTACAGTAGGTAGGTAGGCTGTCCGGGGGATGTTTACCCTGTAAATTACAGCATGCTACCCAGGAAGTGCTTTGTATGCCATCATGAGTTCCTGAATGAAAAGGGAATCATTACATTTTGGGGTTATTTTATTCCAGATTCCTTCACACAACAGAGCTCAGAGCCAATATCACTGAAATAGAATAGATCTGGAATGGACCTTTTAGTCCCACCTTATACCATTTGAGACAAGTGACTGTCCAGTCTCTTCTTAAAAGCCTCCAGTGATGAAGCCAATAATCCCATTTGGACGAACACATTACAGCTAATTCTTATGGAAGAGACTCAGAGAAAAACCTCTCTAATTCACAGGAGCATAAGAAGGTGGGAGAAGGTACAAGGAAGACATTTGTATCAGGGAATTGTGCAGCTGGGAGGTAAAATCAACACAGCAGGAACATCATCAGGTAAAACAATGAGAGCACACAGAGCAAAAAGGCGGGAAACAAGGAAACTCCCCCTTTTCACGGCAACCAATCACAGCATAGATTGCCTCATGCAGTAGCCAACTCTCTTTAATCAATCAGCTGTAATGGTGTGTTCTGACTCTTTACACAACCCCCACTGTTCCAGTTATAAATTTAAATATCTTTATGCCCTTCCAATTTATGGTTGGACAGCATTTTAACAGAATTGTTTCACAAGGTCCTTTCTTTAAGAAATAAAAGACATAGTAGATAGGGGGTTATTGTTGTTAATGTAGAATGTGATAATTTAAAAAATGGATATATTGTTATTAATTTTTATAATGGGTTAAAGGGAATAAAATGGGAAAAATGTATAAGGTAAATGGGTGGCAAGATTGAATTAACAATGAAAGGGGATGATAATATAAATCAAGATGAACTTTATTGAATAATGAAAGGGATAATATAATGTGATAAAACCTGCAGTTATGACAGATACAAGAAAATGTATGCCCTAAATCATTGGGAGCCAGAGGAAATCAGTCATAAAGTTTTGGGATGTAGAGAGGTTTTGATCACATTGAGTCAGTCACCCCTAAGAAAACTGATTGCATAATTCTGTAAAACCTTCATGAACTTTTAGGGCTCAGCTCGAAGCTAATCTGCGAAAGCTAAGTAGCCTCACATTTCACTATTCCACTTGCAAAGGTCGGTTGCTAGAAGTCAAAAACGATTTGATAGCATTTAAATAATGGAAACAACTTGCAAACGCCTTATGTAATAGAGATAAAATGCATGTTTTTCTGCCTTTTATCTGGAGATGGCGATCAGGTAGACAACAACTGTGCCTGAAAAGTGCACGTTATATAATAAAAGAGTTAAAACCATCGAGTACCATATTGCTAGAAAGGATGGGAGGAGAGGAGAAGCATAGAAGATTTTCCTCGGCTTGACCATTCATGGGCGGAAGGTGGTCGGCCGAGTGTCTTTTCTGCTCTTCCCAGGGTCGAAGCAGCAGCTGGAAGGTGAGTTGGGGCAGGAGGTGGGAGGGGAGTCCGGGAGCAAGTCGGGCTCTTCGGTTCCCTCCACGGCCTGGAAGCAGAGAAGCAAATGGGCTGAAGCGTGTCAGCTGTTGCTGCTCCTGCAGGTTCCTTCCCTCCCCAGATCGGAGCCCGCTGGGGCTGCAGCCTGTGAAACTGGTGGGCTGCAATTTTCTGCTGGGGGGGGGATTTAAAAAGCCTCTTTCAAGTGAAGGTGGATCCTTTTGGAATGGCTTCCCTGAAGAGGTTGTGGGGGCTCCGTCACTGGAGGTTTGTGACAGGGTTGGAAGGAACCTGCTCAAGCAGGAGACCCAGTAATATTTCACACAAATGTATGTCCTGTGTGTTTAAAAGCCACCAAACCCTCCCACTGGTTAATTGTTCTCAGAGTCAGGAAATTTCTCCCTAGTTCTAGGCTGCTTCTCTCCTTGATTAGTTTCCATCCACTGCTTCTTATGTTGCTTTCTGGTGCATTGCAAAATAAGTTGACTCTTTTTCTTGCCCCTCAAGTATTGAAAGACTGCTATCATGTCACCCCTAGTTCTTTCTTTCACTAGACTAGACATACCCAATTCCTGCAACCCTTCTATATACAGTTTAGCCTCCAGCCCCCTCTCATCCTTGATGCTCTTTTCTTTTTTTCTTCTTCTTAATATTGTGGCAATCAAAACTGGTTGCAGTATTCCAAGTGGGATCTTACTAAACCATTATAAATTGGTACTCACACTTCATTTGATCTTGATTCTAGCCCTCTAAGGCAGCCTAGGATTGCATTAGTTTTTTTGGCCACTGCATCACATTGTTGGTTCATATTTAGGTGTTTGTCCTCTAGGACTTCAAGATCCATCTCACAGTTACTGCTATTGAACTAGGTTGTGCCTATTCTGTACCTTGCCATTTGGTTTTTCTTGGCTAAGTGTAAAACCAATTTTTTTCCTCCATCGAATTTTCATTTTGTTGGATAGGGCCCAGCGTTCAAATCTTTCGAGATTCTTCTCTATCTTGAATTTGTCTTTTGAGGTGTTGGCTATTCCTGCCAGCTGAGTGTCATTTCCAAATTTGATGAGTTCCCCTTCTATTCATTCATTGTTTATGAAGATACTGAAGAATACTGGGCCTAAGATAGAGCCTTCGGGTACCCCACTGCTTACTTTCCTTTATATAGATGTCAGCCATTGACAGTTACAAATTCATCCGATGGTGATGCAATCTATCCCACATTTTCTTCATTTACCAAGAAGTAAATTGTACTCTACTTTATCAAATGCCTTACTGAAATTCAAGTGTCCACAGCATTTTGCTGGTCTACTAATTTAGTCACTTTCTCAAAGAATGAAATAAGATTTGTTTGGCATGATCTTTTTTCAACAAACCCATGTTGGCTTCTGATTATACGTTTGCTTGATTCTAGGCGTTTGTAGATCTGTTGCTTGATTATCTTTTTCAGGATCTTCTCAGGCGTTGATGTCAGTCTCATTGGTCTGTGGTTTTGTGAATACACCCCCCCTTTTTTTGAAGATAGGAACTGCATCAGATTTCTGAATCAAGTCATTGTTTAATGATTGGGCTGCTTAGTAACACAAATATCAGTTCTAATTGCAGTAGGTTAAGTGAGGACTAGTTGAGTGGGGATTTCACCAGAGTACTTGTGGACAGTCTTTTCTGCTCTTATTTGCTGCTGAGGATTTCCAATGACTATCATTGAGTGTTGTACGTTATGATTCTTGATTCTTAACGAATGTACCTTTTCTTTATGTATACTGAGAGTATTTACACCAAGACAAATTCCTTGTGTGTCCAATCACACTTGGCCAATAAAGTATTCTATTCTAAAACTGGTGCTTCAAATCTTGCAGAGGGTTTTGGCAACATTTTATCAGTTAAAGCCCCCGCATCTCTAAATTTAGCTCAGAACGTTTGACTGTAACCATTTTGGGACATATTGTCAACTTTGAAAGACATAGATTTTCTCCATGAATACATGTGTAGGTGGGTATATCTATTTCTCTCCATAGGGATATGTGTGCAATCTATCCCCAGCACTTCAATATATAATTGATGATACTCCTTTGCATTGCTAAGAACTTGTGATTGACCCAACTAAACACCTGAATTTGATTGAATGGTTATTTGAATATGGATCTCAGTAGTTTTCCATGTGTCAAATGAATCATAAATAACGTAAGAGACTTTTCTACCATGTTTCCAGAAAATAAGATCCTGTCATATTTTTTGGGGGGGCTTGAAAGTAAACACTCAGGCTTATTTTGGGGGAGGTCTTATTTTTTTTTAAGCACTACCACTGGCCCCACCCTCTCCATCGCACTGTCTGCTTTCCCATGGCTGCAACATGCCAAGCCGTCAGCATGTCTCGTCCTTCTTGGCACAGTGCAAATATCTTTAATTCTGAGTGTGGAGTGAGAGGCGGGGGGAGGGGAGAAGACAGGCGATCTTGTATAGCTGCCTGTCTCACGGGAGGCTCACGGAAGGCTTGCGTGGCAGCAACGGCAGCAGGAAGAGGCATGAGGTAGGCAGGCAATCCAGACACCCTATGCTGGTGCTTGTTCGGCACATTCACAGTCAAGCTGAGAGATGGTGGGGCAGCGCATTGGGATCGCCTCTGCCTCCCCCATGTTTCTGCCTTTGCCTACTGCTGGTGCCACCACGCAAGCCTCCTGTGAGTCTCCCATGAGGAAAAAGAGGGAAAAAGCAAAGCAGCTGGCTGTGGAGCTGCTGGCTTTGGGAAGCAGCCCAACAAGGGGAAGTGCTGCACCCAGAAAGAGACAGGCGAAAGTCATGCTGCCAACTAACTGCGTGTGGGTTGTTCCATCGTCCCTCAGCTGTGGAACCCAGCGAGGACAGAGCTGTGTGTGGCACCCAGGAAACCTTTCCCACTTCCCGCCTGGTTAATGCATAGCTCCACGCCTTTGTTCTCACTCCCCTCTCTTTGCAGAGCCCTTGCCGGCCTCTAACCTGACCCTCCGCTACACACACACATACGCACACCTTTACACTTAGTGAAAAGTGAAGTGACATGCATAGGAATCAAGAGGCTTTATCTTCTCCCACCATTCCATGATATGCTGCAACACTGTGATTGGAACAGGCCTTCCCCCGCTTCTACAAAGGAGGCACAACACATGTCTCCATGCTTGGAATTAGTAGTTGTTGCACTGCCCCAAGGGGCCGGCAGGTTTAAGCTGCAGCTGGACACCATCTTCCTCCCCCCCCATGTGCTCGCCACCTCTCATGCTGGCAACACCCATACTCCCAGGCTTATTTTTGGGGTAGGGCTTATATTAGGCCCACTCGAAAAATCAAGCTCGGGCTTATTTTCGGGGTGGGTCTTATTTTCGGTAAAACATGGTAGCATTGGGGCATGTTTGCTTTTTCATTGTAATATACGGGCGTCCGCCGGGGCTTTGGACCGAGTCGCGCCTTTACGGCCTCTCTTACGATGCCGAAACAACCCAGCCCCCTGGTTTACGGAGGGGCTGAGGGAGATGAAACGTCGGAAGAGACACCTAGA
>JANHFN010010282.1:40079-60306 GCA_032468175.1 Toxicocalamus goodenoughensis
TTCGGAGAAGGGGCTTGAAGCCAGCTGGGGGGGAGAGATGCGGCTCTCCAACGACCCTGCTGGATACCCCCTTTCTTTCAGCTACCTCTACGGGGTAGCCAAAGCCCCCAAATCAGACGATCTGGGGCACTCCAGCGATGAGCCCAGGCGGGGGAAAAAAATCCCCGTCTGGTGCCGAAGCCTTCAAACCGGAAGTGATGATTCTTGACTCTTGACAAATGTATCTTTTCTTTTATGTACACTGAGAACATATGCGCCAAAAGAAATTCCTTGTGTGTCCAACCACACTTGGCCAATAAAGAATTCTAACTATGCGCTCTGTGAGATATGGTCAGGGAATGTAAACACCTTGACTCACTGGTCCAGAAGTCCCTGCCTGTGACCACTCTGGTCCAATTCAGCTTGTTCTCAGAAGTTTGCTAGTGAATGTAACTCTATGGTCTGTGTGGATATTCATTGGGGACATTCCATGACTGAGCGGAGAACACAAAGTGTACCTCCGTACTCCTAGCCCAGCATTATATCAATCCTATCCTATACCCTCTCTATGCTCAGACTGAAGAAATTGGCTGTCAACTCACAAAGCATCCCTGACCTGCTCTCGTGTTGCCATAGGCAAGGGGTATGATAAAGTGAACTTCGCAGGTACATCAAGGAGCTGGCATCTCGGTCAAATCAAGGCACATTCCAACCGGTACGCTGAGGTCACCTCCACAGAAACCCACAGTAGCTGGAGGGATTGACTTTTACAACCCACAAATTTGCTTCGTTGGGGAATGTGACTGAAGACACATATTGGGGGAGGGGGAAACAGGGTCAGAGGCAAAGCCCGAATTAACTGAGGTCAGAGTTGGTTTCACCTAGTTCGTGCCGCCATGAAGCTTCTAATAAATAACTGGACTTCTTTTGAAGCTTGGTTTGAGGCTCATGATTTAATTAGGGCATCTTTTGGAATCCTGACACTGGTCTTGGGAGATATGCAAACTCCATGACTAGAGAGGTGAGGGGAAAACATCTCCCAAGTCTGCAGCATGTGGATCCTAGGAGACTCAGACAACTGCTGCTAATTCACAGGAGTATAAGAAGGGGGGGGGGGGAGAAGGTACAAAGAAGATACTTTACAAGTGTTTTCATCCAAAAAGAAAGCATGACACAATTTACCAAAAACAGAACTATAAGTGCCAGATTAGGAATGCAAATTAGAATTTGGAAAAATAAGAGAATACCTGTCTCCTCTAGACCAATTCGAATCACTGCATCTGGGCAGACTGCATCCCAGAGTTCTGAAGGAACCAGCAAAGGTGATTTCAGAACTATTGAAAGATACGTTTCAAAGAGCTTGGACTAGGGGGGAACTAGAGGTAGTCCTTGACTTACAACATTTCATTTAGTGACTGAAGTTACGACACTGAAAAAATTGACTTATGACCATTTATCACACTTATGACCGTTGTAGCATCCCCATGGTCATGTGATTTACAATCAGATACTCAACAACTGACTCAGATTTATGATGGGTGCAGTGTCCCGGGGTCAAGTGATCCCCATTTGTGACCTGCTAACAAGGGAAGTCAATGGGGAAACCAGATTCACTCAATGACTGTGTTATAACTTACTAATGTAAAAACTGCAATAATTCACTTAAATATGTCAAGAAAAGTCATAAAACAACAAAACCAGGGGTGGGATGCTACCGGTTCGGCCTGGTTCTATAGGACTTGTAGCTGCAAAGAACAGCTGACACTGAACCAGTTCGATGTTTGGCCCACCCGCCTGCCCGGGCTCTAGGCTGTCCTTTATTCCCTGCTTTTTCCTCCTCAGCTGCTTTGCACGGCACAGCTGAGGTTGAAAAAGCAGGAAATGAGGATTTTCAAATGTTGTGCACCCGAGCGCACCACTCATCACTTGTCCAGGCAGCACAGCTGATGATTTCTTGCAAATGCTGCACACACGATTGTCCCCAGTTTGGAGAGCCGGCAAATTGCTCCACTGGCTGGCCCCACCCCTCCCCATTCACTCACTTCTTACCTGGCATGCCAGACATCCAATTTGCCTGCTTTGCTAGGTTGTTATTTTTCCTTCCCCCCCACCCCAACCATTAGCTGTTCTGCTCTGCCAGGAAATTTAGATCAGCTAGAAAGCAGGAAATCCTTGGATTTCTTGCTTTCTGGCTAATCTAAAAGCAGAGCCAAACCTTCCTTAGGACTGAAGCTTTCCGGTGCAGACTCAGGTAGCCAATTGCAGATAGACAGATCTCTAAATCTGTGATTCTGTGAGCAACTCAATCTGCCTCCCTGCTTTGGGGTAAAAGTTGCTCTTTTTTAATAAAGAAAATCAATATTTTCATCAATATTTATAATATTTACATACAAGCCATGCCCACCCAGTCACATGACCACCAAGCCATACCCACAAATTAGGCCACACACACAAAACAGGTTGTTAAGAAATTTGAATCCCACCCCTGGATAAAATTCACTTAACAAGTTTCTCACTTAACCACATAAATTTTGGGCTCAATTGTGGTTGTAGGTTCAGGACTATCTGTAACTGAAGACTGGAAAAGAGCTGATGGGGTTCCCATCTTCAAAAAAAAAGGGAGGGGGGAACAAATCCAGGAAATTACAGACAGATCAGCCTGATATTAATACCTGGTAACATCTTGGAAAACATATCCAGGCAACAAATCTATGAACATCTAGAAACAAACAAAATTATAACTAGTAACCAACATGGGTTGATCATGCCAAACAACTTTATTTTATTATTTGATAATATGACTAAATAAGTGCACTAGTGAATGCTGCAGAAATCGTATACTTAGATTTTGGTAAAGTATTTGATAAAGTAGATCACAACCTACTTGCACGTTGGAGTCCTAGCAGACAATCACTAAGATGTGATCCAACAGTGAGCGACAGCAACCAAAATACAATCCTAAACTGCATTAAAAGAGAGATAGAATAAAGAAGTTATAGTACCACTTTACAAAGCTTTAGTAAGACTACAATTGGAATAACCATGCAATTCTAGTCTCTCCAGAGTGACTAGAGACTCTGGAAAGAGTGCAGAGAAGAGCAACAAAGACGATTAGGTGGCTGGAGGCTTAAACACACGAAGAACGGTGACAGGAATTGGGTACCTCTAGTCTAATGAAAAGAAGGACAAGGGGAGACATGATAGCAGTATTCCAATATTTGAGTAGCTGCCATAAAGAAAAGGGGGTCAACTTATTTTCCATAGCCCCAGAAGGCAAGACAAGGAACAATGGATGGAAATAAATGAAGAAGAGAAGCAACTTAGAGTCTCCTGCTTGATTAGGTTGGAGTCAAGACCTCTAAGGTCCCTTCCAGATCTATTCAGATTGATTGATTGATTGATCTTGAAAGCTGCAGCCGTAAATTTGCTGTTGGAGCAACAGGAACTGGTCAATGGGTAGATTTTGTGGGGAGGAAGTAGAGCCACTTTGGTGTAGTGGTGAAGGCACCAGGTTAGAGACAGAGAAACACTCAGTTCCAGTCCCACCTGAAGGGCAAAACCATCTGTTCAACTTTAGTCAGACCTCTCAGGCCTTGGAAGCAGGAAAGTGGGGAAAACCCTTCCAAAAACCATTGCCAAGGAAACTGCAAGGCTAGGCATCAAGACTGACCCAAAGACGCCAAAAACGAAGCTAAGTAGGGTTGTGCTGTCCCAGCCAGTCTATGGGAATTGGATAGTTACTTAGGAATTATGAGCTGTCCCCTTAAGGGAATGCATCATGGTAAATGTAGTTAAAGTTATCCTGGGAAATGTAGTTCATGTCACATCTGTAATCCTGATTGGTCACTAAATTGACCCTCGAGGGATTGGGGGAGGTTTTCCTCCATTCTTGCCTGGACTCATGAACTGATAACAGCTTCCATTTATTGCTATGTGATGGGTTAGGAAATACCTGCAAGGCTGATATACAAAGGATTGGTCATTATAGAAGAACTTCATCACAGAACTTCATCACAAATGTGGGTCATGAAGATACCTGATGTACCAATAAATGTACTTTGTTATGAATGTTTTGCGGAATTCATCTATCTGCATCTGCATAGCTACAAATCCATCTCTGTGCATGAGACAGGACAAGAGTCACGTTTCACTATTTCACGGGGCTCAGTTGCAAAGGTCATTTTCTAGGAGTACAAAACAACCTGCTGCCATATAAACAATGAAAACATCTTCCAAATGCTTGGTGGAGCTTGGACAAAGCGTGTTTTTCCATTTCCTGTCGCTAGATGGTGGTAAGGTAACATCGGTGTCTAGAAAGGCATCAATTCAGTAGTGCCATCCGCACTTGCGCTTAAAAAAAGCAGTTTTAAATAATTTGAGTAATGCATTGCTAGAAAGGATGGAAGGAGAAGCGCAGAGAAACTTTCAATCACTCGTAGGTGGATGATGGTGGGCAGAGTAGCTTTTGTGCTCTTCCCAGGATGGAAGCAGCAGCTGGAAGATGAGTTGGGGGCAGCAGGTGGAAGGAGAGTCTGGGAGCAAGTCGGGCTGTTCTGTTCCCTCCATGGTCTGGAAGCAGAGAAGCAACTGGGCTGAAGCGTGTCAGCTGCAGATTCCTTCCCTCCCCAGATTGGAGCCCGCTGAGGCTGCACGCTGTGAAACTGGTGGCTGCAATTTTCTGCTGGGGAGAAGATCTAAAAAGCCTCTTTCAAATGACGGTGGATCCTTTGGGAATGGATCCCTCCAGAGGTTGTGGGGGCTCCGTCACTGGAGGATCTTCGGAGGAGATTGGACAGCCGTTTGTTCGGAATGGAATACGGTCTCCTGCCTGAACGGGATGGACTGGAAGACCTCCAAGGTCCCCCCAAAAAACTCAATTATTCTGTAGTGTACCTGATGTTTTCTGGGCAACAAGATCGGGCTGATGTGCCTCTTGGTCTTTTCTGAGTTGTTCTTGTTTTGTTTTACTTCCATTTCAAGCTAATAAGTGCGGTGTTTCCTGTTGGTGCCCCCATCCGTGTATTCAGCAGGTTCAACTGTGCTTAATGCAGCATTTTTTTAAAAAAACAGCGATTGATCCGACTGCTTAATGACACAGATGCTAGTCCCAATTGCAGTCAGTAAGTGAGGACTACTTCATTTGGGATGTCACCAAAGGGATTGTGGAAAATATTTTCTGCCCTTACTTGGAGCTCAGGGCTTCCATGGGCAAAACTGGGGCTTCAAATCTTGCAGAGACTTTAGGCATCTTTTCATCAGTTAAACCCCCCACATCTGCAAAGTTTGTGTCATGCAGACTGAGAGGTGTGGCTTGATGAAATGAAAGAAAGTCCAAGTGTGTGTATGTTTATAAGGCAATGCATTTATTCATCTGAATAAAGATGGGTCCCTCCTAAAGAGGAAGGAACCCAAGAACATAGTGCAAGGCAGATATTGATACATACATTTCCTTGCTTTTGCTTCATTACATACAATAATAGGCAGCTGGCACATGACAGAAATCGAGAAATTGTAAAAATTACAAAAATAATCATGTATGCCTTCTGTGGAGCGAGTGATATTGAGTTGACCATGCCCACCCAGGTTTTGTGGCTTCCAGTGTTTTGTTTTTCTGTGGGAAACGGATCCAAATGGCTCTTTTGAGTGTTTAAGGTTGCAGACACCTAGGCTAGTGGTTTCCTGTGAAAGTTTCCATGGCCTCAGAAGCTTGTCCAGGCCTAAACTTCAGCATTGCCATCTCAACAGATGAGCAATCAGCAAATTCATCAGATTCCTGATTAACATTTGTGCAGAGGTTTTGAGTAACCATTTTGAGATGTTTTACATGCTTGAAAGATTGGATTTTTTCCATGTTGTAGGTATGTGTATTTTTATTTCTCTCTGAACGTATATATCTGCAAATGTACATATCAGGATGTAATAAAAATCAATTGGTCCTTAAAAATTTCTTAAAAGTAGGTCAATACAACCACAGATGAACAACAATACATGGCATATTACGTCAGATCATCATTTATTTTATAAAAACAAAGCCAAAAGGGACAAGTCGTATGTGAAAAATATCAGATCCAATAATTTGTAGAACCATCTTTAGCAGCAACAACTAGAAGTAATTGTTTTTTGTGTGACTATCAGTCTCTTGCAGCGTTGTGGAGGAATTTTGGCTTGCTCTTTTTTACAACATTGCTTCAGTTCATTGAGGATTGTGGGTGCTTTTTTATGCACAACTCTTGAGGTCCCACCAATTGGGTTGAGGTCTGGACTTTGACTGCCATTGGAACACCTTGGTTCTTTTCTTTTTCAGCCATTCTGTTGTAGATATCCTGATGTGTTTTGGGACCATTGTCCTATTGCATAATCCCATGTCAGCCTAGCTTTAGCTACTGGACAGATGGCCTCACTTTTGACTCTAGAATACTTTGGTACACAGAGGAGTTCATGGTCGACTCAAAGACTGCAAGGTGTCCAGGTCCTGCGGCTACAAAACAAGCCCAAATCATCACCCCTCCACCTCTGTTGTTGACGGTTTGTACGAGATCCATGCATTGATACGCTGTGTTTGCTTTTCATCAAATGTTTCACTGTGCATTATGGCCAAACATCTCTACTTTGGTCTAGTCTATGCAAAGGACAGGTGTTCCAGAAGTCATGTGATTTGTTCAGATGCAACTTTGCAAACTTCAGCCGTGTTGCTATGACTTTTTTAGAGAGAAGAGACTTTCCCCTGCTAACCCTTCCATACAAACCATACTTGCTCAATCTTGGCAACTTTAAGACTTATGGAGTTTAAATCCCATAGCTGGCTGGAGAGTTCTGGCAGTTGAAGTCCACAACTCTTCAAGTTGCCAAGTTTGGAGACCTGTGCTTTCGGGTCTCCTGGCAGATACCAGCTGGTTTTCACAGAGCTCGGCGGAGCTCCACTATTTTCAAGCAGTTTCCACCACACCACCAACCTGTCTCCCCATTTGAGGCTTTTCAGAAGAGATGAGACAGCCACTTGTCTGAAATAGTATATTTCAGGTTTCATATCTTTGTGTTGTTTTATCATTTTTTCCAACCATGAGCGTAGTTTTGTCCAGTATCTTTTAGCTTCTATACAGGACCACCACATATGGTAATATGTTCCAGGTGTCTGGGCACACTTCCAGCATTTAGCTAATTTATCTTTGAACATCTTAGCTAATTTGGCTGGTGCAAAGTGCCATCTATAAAACATCTTATACAAATTTTCTTTCTATGCTGTCGATATTGTTAATTTATAGTTCCTATCCCGTAGCTTCTGCCATTTATCTAATACTATAGCATGTCCAAACATTTTTGCCCATGCTATCTGTTTCTTTAATTTGTTCTTCTTCTAGTTTAACACCTAGTAAATAGCAATATAACATTTTAATCAACTTATCTTCCATTCCTGTTAATTCCTGTTAATATTTTGTCCAATTCTGTCAACTTCTTATGAATCCCTTTAGCTTTAATCTCTTTTTCATATCTTGATTGTATTTGCATATATGAATACCAAAGCATTTGCAACCCTTGTTCATTCAATTATTGTTTAGTTTTGAGCTCACCCTTTTCATTTCAGATATCTTTATATCTAGCAATAGTTCCCATTTTGCAAACATTTGGGTGTATGAGTGCTTCCAATGTGGAAAACCAGACTGGAATCTTCATGTAATGTTGTTCTCTAGTTTTTTCCCATGCATTCTTGAGCATATGTCTTTGAAAATACCTATGTATTTTCCTTCTCCCATAGCATAGAAATGCATGCCAGCCCAGTTGTAAATCATGTCCCTCTAGCATTAACAGCTTTCTATTTCTCAGTGTTATCCATTCTTTCATCCAGGTTAATACTGTGGCCTGCTAATCTATTTCTCAATTAGATATCCCAAATCCTCCTCTGGTTTTCGCATCCTAAAACCACAGAAATGAAAGAGAGTATACTTTCTTTTTCACTTGACTGTATTTGAAAACAATCATCTGCACTGCTAAGAATTTGTGATTGACCCAATCAACAACTGAATTTCATAATTTTTCATTGTAATGTAAATGTAATGTTCTTTTTTTCTCATCTACTGCAACCATTATATTTATTTATTTTATATCCTTTTATTTCATTCTTATAGACAAAGAGGATGGCAATAAGAGCATGCTGGACAACTGAGGATTTCAAGCAACATTGAATAGCAAACAAGTTAGTCCAGAAATCGAAATATTTTCCATTTTTTTCAAAGCACCACACAATTCTTCACGTTCCTCAGCAGGTGAGAGAGAAATGAGAGAAAACGAAGAAGAGATTTCTAGCTGGGAAAAGTAATGTGTGAAAATCAAGCATACGTTACATGAGAAGTCAATGGAGATTATTTTTCCATTCAGCAAAAGAGGGAAGTGAAAAAGTCAGTGTGGAGGAAAAGGTCGATTGGAAAGCCATTTGAGCAGACAGTGTTGCAGGCTTCACTCTGGAAGGAAGAAAATCACAAGTAAATCAAAGCACAACTAACAAGGGATCATCCATATTTTTGACCTCAAGAATTTTAGTGGTGGAAAAGCTCCATAGATGTGCCAGTTGTGGGAAAAATACAACTTGCAAATCACAGTTGACTATGCATGATAGGATCCAGACTAGAGAAAAGTCTTACATATACTTTGAATGTGGAAAAACCTTTGGTCAGAACAACTCTGTTGTGGTTTTTGGAAGGATCCATACAGGAGAGAAACCCTACAAGTGCTCCCAATGCAGTAAATGCTTTAGCGAGCATGGCAACGTGGACACACACCAAGGAGAAACCATTTGAATATCCTGATTGCTGGAAAAGTTTCAGTGAGAATTCCAGCCTGGTGACACACCAGAAGACTTTCCCAGGAGAGAAGCCCTTTGAATGTCCTTATTGTGATAAAAGTTTCAGTTGGAATTCCAGCCTGTTGTCACATCAGAGGACTCACACAGGAGAAAAACCCTTTGAATGTCCTGATTGTGGGAAAAGTTTCAGTTTGAATTCCAGCCTGATGAGACACCAGAGGACTCACACAGGAGAGAAACCCTTTGAATGTCCTGATTGTGGGAAAAGTTTCAGTCAGAATTCCAGCCTGGTGACACACCAGAGGACTCACACAGGAGAGAAACCCTTTCAGTGTCCTCATTGCGGGAAAAGTTTCTGTGATAATTCCAGCCTGGTGAAACACCAGAGGACTCACACAGGAGAGAAACCGTTTGAATGTCCTGATTGCGGGAAAAGTTTCTATGATAATTCCAGCCTGGTAACACACCAGAGGACTCACACAGGAGAGAAACCCTTTGAATGTCCTGATTGTGGGAAAAATTTCAGTTTGCATTCCAACCTGATGAGACACCAGAGGATTCACACAGGAGAAAAACCCTTTGAATGTCCTGATTGTGATAAAAGTTTCAGATCGAATTCCAACCTGGTGATACACCAGAGGACTCACACAGGAGAAAAACCCTTTGAATGTTCTGATTGTGGGAAAAGTTTCTGTGATAATTCCAGCCTGGTGAAACACCAGAGGATTCATACAGGAGAGAATCTCTTTGAATGTCCTGATTGCGGGAAAAGTTTTTGTGATAATTCCAGCCTGGTGAGACACCAGAGGACTCACACAGGAGAGAAGCCCTTTGAATGTCCTGAATGTGGGAAAAGTTTCAGTTTGAATTCCAGCCTGGTGACACACCAGAGGACTCACACAGGAGAGAAACCATATGAGTGTCCAGACTGTGGGAAAGATTTCAGTACTAGATCTAATCTTATAAAACATGTACTTATACACACTGGTGAGGAACCATGTGAGTGTTCCGAGTGTGGATGTTGCTTTAGGAGACATTCCACCCTTATTGCACACAAGAAAATGCACACAAGGCCCCAAGTGATTAGTGTAGAGAAGGTTTGAATTTCATTTCTAATGTTCCATTGCAAGTCCAGCTGAGAAATTTACTATTTAATTTGACTACAAAGAATTTGCCTAACTTTTTGTAGAAAAACATGTAATGGTATTGTAGCAGCAAATCTTACTTCCAGATCAGGACACAAGACCACGAAAGGTTGGAAAATACAGGTTTGTTTGTGCACAAGGTTCAGAGCATTAGAATGGCAAATTCTGAACCCCTGGCTCTTCCTGAGGCGTCACTTTTATACATATCATGACCTCAGACTAGGCCGGGGCGTTCCTTTTATTAAGTTTTTACCAAAAAAGGATTAATCACATATATATAGAACAAAGGAGAAGTACATTTGATTACTCAGCTATCTTACACCAACTGTTATTTTCCATATCCACCCTTGTTTGTCAGAACATAGCTTATTCCTGGTTTCGGTAGCTTCGTGGTTTTGCACAATATTGTTTTAAGCAATCCTTAGAGTCGGGACTTCTGCTAAATGAATACATGTTTTCTGTGTAATTTGCCAGACTGCTTCACTGGCAATGTGTTTATCTGCCATGGAGTATTTCTTCAGTTTTATTGGAGGATCATGTCCTGAAAGCTTTTAAAATGCGTCTCTGCCTTTCTAGCCTTCCTACAGACCATTGATAAATTCCCAAATAGTTGGATGGCACATTCCCAATTGGGCACGCAGTTGGTGATGAGCAGTTTCAGGGTGGTTTTTCATATCACCTTCCGCATTCTGTTCAGTCAAACAGACTGCACCTTTTTGCCTTCATGGCAAACTCCATATGACTGTTGAATTCATGGCCATTTCTACTTTACCAAATGCTTCTGTCAGTGTGATTACCTTTATGAGACAACCAAAAGCAATACACAGCACACACACTTGGACAGTAACAGTGGTTTAATATATGACAGGTATATACAGACAATATAAACGTGGTAGGCAAAATACCTTTACAATCATAGCTTTTCTTATTAACACATGGATAACTTCTGCACTGAATACTGGTCACAAGTAAAGAGAATCAATGGCTGGCTTTTATATACACACCTCTTAAGGGGAACTTTACTCTCCAGTCTTAAAGGGAAAATTACCCATACTCTGCTGAATCACCCTTGTTACATCAGCCAGACTTACATCAGCTTGACAGCATCAAGTAAGCAGCTACTCAATGCTGGTCAGTTAAATCATTATACCTTAACATTCCTCCCATTTGTATATCATCCCAGGAGACAGTTTCCAATCATTAGCGATGAGGGCTTCCGCTAATTTGTACAGCCCTGAGTTGCAGTATGTCAGGAAAAGCGCTCTTTTCTTGGCATCCATTGCCGCCTGGAGACTATTCCATATGCATCTTAAAACGGCCTGTATACAAGGACCACTTTTCCTTTTGCTGGCTCATGGTATATACAGTATGTCAAGCGGTGGGCTATCCTGGTTCAGCCAGTGCAGTACTCAAGGGGTCTGCTAAGATGGCCGCGGATGCCATGAGGGTTGTCCTTTGTTCTCTCCTCAATATCCCATCTTCATCGCCAGTGTTAAGATGGGGGTGGAAGGCAGAGGCAGGATGCCGATTCCTTAAAAGTATTTAGAAGATCCTGAAAGATCAACCAGCAACCAGTGCTGGCTTTTGAACCATAAATCTGAGCAAAGAATTTGCGAGTACTTATAAAAGTGTTGTCCATGTGCCAGGTGTCAAGATTACTGTAGAATGTATAAACAAGTACTGGCCAATATTGGGATCCTCCTAGATCCCTCTCTGAAATTACCAAGAATGGCTCTGCTGCACCCTGTGTCAATGAATAGATCTTGTATTCTTTGGTACAAGGTTATCATGCTGACCGGGAACGAAGGTGCTTATCTGTATTTAGTTTTGCCTCTGCCTAATAGTTTTTCACAATTTTGTAACTTGCAGGTATTACAACCTAGATTCCCGTTCCTTTCAGAGGTTCTTGAACCGAGTGTCTCATCCAGGCCACGATTCTTGCCACTCCCACTGCTGCTGAGGGACAATGGGAATACTCATTGATCTTTATAATTTCTCCATTTCTGATGTCAATTCTGGCCTTGCATTGGGATACATTGCTCACAGTGCCAAAATGTGTAATGGAACAGTCAACTTAGCTCAGCCCAACAAATATGTCGAGGTAGCCATTAGAAGCAAATTCTTCTCTTCACCTCTGGTTTATATCTCGCATGTAGCTATGAACAAGTCCTAATTTTGGAAAAAGCCTAGCTGGGCACCATAAAGAAGTTGACTTATTGGCTTGGCTTCAAATAGATGGAGTGCTGCAGGCATAAAGTGGCCAGTTCCTCCAACAGTTAGATTCCCTAGCGCTGTGTGAAGGGTGAGCTCCCATCACTCCCGTCAGATACTGCCCACATGCAGTTTAAGTGCATGTTCTATGTACGTAGATAAATAGCTTCAGTGGGGAGACAAATTGATGCTTCATGCAGATGGTTAAAATCCTGCTGGCACAGATCCTTCCCAGTTGTGATGCTGTTTGAGAGGCCACTTTGGTGAAAGGACAGGGCCTCATGTTGCTGCTGCAGGAAAACCACTCATCTTTCTGGTGCAGACTTAGTTCACCCCATGTGGCATTTACCTTGGGAAGACCACGAGTGTCAACCAAACAGGACTAGCTGCCAAACTAACAACACTTTAGCATTATCGTCTCCTGGCTAATGGAATATAAATAAATAAGTAAAGGAGAAAATGCCCTTGCAATTGGCAGGTCGTGTTGTTGTGATGTGGTCTCTTAGGTGTTCTGGAAATTCTTGGTCTGATCCAAAGTGGGCTTTCCAAACAATACAGGAGAATTGCTTGAAGCAGAAGTTAAGTTTTTTTTTCAACAAATTGGAGTTAGCAACAGTGACAATGAAAAAGCTGTATGCTTTTATAGAGAAGTCAATTTTTACTTAGAATCTGCATGAATTTTGACCACCACCTAGGGATTACTGGATAATGTACCAGGTCTGGTACATAAATGCTGCTTCGCTCCCTCTGAAGTTGAGCCATCTTTTTTTACCTTTCATGAATTGTGTTGCCCTTGGCGTGAAGAACTTAACAATGAGGAATGGGGACCTTTTAATACCTAGAGGGTTTTCTTAATTTGCTGACATTTTTTAGTTTTGCCTATATAAAGACACTGTCAGTTTCAGCCTAGGTTTTAAAAGGTTTAAGTTTTGCTGTCATTTGCTTTGCTGTTTGGGTTTATTAGAAGTTGGTAAGCAGTGTAAAAGGCAGGGTGGGATTGGTTTCAAGGCCTGCCGAGATGCTGAATGGGATTTTTTATAGAGAAAATTCATATGGCTGCCCAACTCATGGTGACTGAAATAAAACCTCAGTACAAACCTCAATCAACAATCAAACCAACCATTTGATGGTCTGTATCCTTCTTGAGTCCCTGGGCTTTTTGGCAAAACCATGTTCTTGGGATCTTTCCAAAAAGTTATTTCTGCAGGGATGATGTTCCACAGAAAGAGAACCCCCATGGAAAAAGTCTTTCCAGATCCCATCCTCCATAGAGCGCATTGCAGTAGTCAGACAACTTAAAGAGTGTGGGTGACTGGGAGCAGCAAATACACACTGCAGGAGGAGTTGAGTGTTTAGGAACAATAGGTTGGCTCTCAAGTTTATTAAAAACATCAAGAAAACTTTTTTGAAGAGATGGTAGCAGACAGGCAGGGTGGAGGACATAGGAGTTGGGAAAGTACAGGAGAAAGTGCCTATGCACAACTTCCTAGACCAGGGCCGCCCCCCAATCTCTGGGCCCTGGCCCGCTACCAGGTTGTGGCATTTTTGGAATTGGGCTGTATGAGTGTGTCGGTACCTCAACTTCCACAAGCAGTGGGTTGGAGGGCACCAAGGGCTTGCATGCACATGCATGCTGGTCTGCCACTTCCGCAAGGGCTGTGTGCACTTGGTGCGTGCACTGGTCAATCGCTCTCACAGCCCAGTTCCCCTCTTCTAACCAGGCTGCTAAGCTGCAAAGGTTGGGGACTGCTGTACTAGAGACTGATGAGTGTAATCTGATTCAGACAGTCTAATCAAATGCCACATAGTAGTTTGTAACTGCAAAATACAGAGGGAGAAGCCAGAGATTTGGTCAGGAATGCACCAAGGTTGAAATGAAGCAGGAATTCATTCAAAGCCAATGGCATAGTTGCTTCCAGTAATGTAAAGGTACAGTCTATGCACAGTTTAAATCCTCTCTCCACTGAACATAGACATCTGAAGATTTTCCTGCTCAGTTTATCTGACATTTTTATGGCTTCCTACTTGCTCACAGCAAATCTGGGCGGCTTACAAGCAACAGATTAAAAACAGCACATTAAAAAAAATAAGTACCTACTCATGTATATCCTAAAAAGGCTAAAAAGATTGCACAATTGATTTAATAACCCCACTTTATATAACTTGGGTGTGAGTTAATGAATTTTAGGGAGGTTTTGAGAACCTTTAAAGTGGCTAGCTGCCATTTTGGCCTAACACTTCAAAGTTCTGTCCCTTATGGGTTATTTTCAAACCAGTGTTTTATGGCAGCTTAGGAAAACATTTTTGGAGTTGGAAATTCTGGTAGGGTCCTGATAACTTTTACACTGGGTGGCCTAATGTTGCTTACTTGAGGAAGAACTGCAAGAAGGGAATGTCCTCAACATTTTTGTTGTTGGCAGAGAAGGTATGTTCTTCAAGAAGTTGGTGGTGGCAAGCAAAGTATGAATCAAACATTGAAGTAAGTATCTTCAAATATGTCATTGATCACCAAGTCTTTCAAGTAGTTAGTTGAATCTGAAATTTCAACGGAACCAAAGGCACTGTCGGGTTTCAAAGATCCTGTCGACCTGTCCTATGGTGTGAAGCCTGACATGTTGACATGGTTGGGGAAGGGGTTTCTGTTCCTGTCCATTTTACCGCTCTTCTCATGCTCGGCTCCACGGAACCAGTTGATTGAAGATGACGTTGGTGTCATTACGAATTCGGGAAAGGAAACATAGTCGATTATTCGGAGATCTGTGACGGTTTTAAGCATTGCTGTATAATGTAGTTGTATTTGGGATGGAAGGGTGGATGGGGGGAACAGCCGATTACAGGGACGGGATTATTGTTTAATGGTAGTAGCGATTAGCATTGCGAGGTGGAGGCATGCTGGGTTAATGGGGAGGGCGGATGTTAAATAGATGGGAGGGGTGTAACTGGATCATAAAAGGCGCTGGGAGGCAGATGCTCTCAGTGCTGGCTTAACTCAGGATTTTTGTTGTTGCTGTGGTTGGAAGAAACGAACTGTAAATAAACATATCTATTCACAAAGAACTGTAAGTAACGTGGTTTATTACCAAAATTTCTACAATTCCAAACGGAGGCTGACAGGCACATTATGCTCCTTTTAAGTCTTGTCTCTTATTTAAGAACTGACATTTCAGTATTCTTGAATTGATCATCTTTTGATCCTGCCAAGTAAGGTGGCCTCGCATCTTCCATGAGGTCCAAATCTTGTAGAACAGGAACTGACTGATGACATGTCATTATCCGTAACCACCAATAAGCTATTTTCAACTGGACTTTTGATAGACCCTGGTTCATAGGCATGATTCCTGTTGACTAATGTATTTTAAAATACCATGTTTATTAAGTTCAGAGGCTGGAAGAAGGGAGGCGACAAAAGATAACAGTTAACTGTTAATCCTAACAACTCAGCTAACAGTGACAGCACCTTTGCTAACAGCAACAGCTGACTCCATCTAATAATGCTCCTTTTATAACAGCTGTCAGACAAGCAGCTAATTGGGATTAATGTGTCTTCCCACTTAAACAGCGGACCTGAGTGAAGACTTAATTCACAACACGCCTTCCCACCCGGATGGAGCATGTGTAGTCTTGCAAATATTCTTGGCAGTGCCTCGTCTGCCCTGATCTGTGTAGTTTAGTTGCAGTGGCTGGACTAGGTGGACTTGGTTGATGTTGCTCTTGGGACTGCTGGAAACATAGTTGGAGACTCTGCTGTAGGCATTCCTGATGTGAGCGGAACTGGCTCCAAAGGTATACCCACCTGATGACTGTCGCAATTTGGTATGGAGTCCATGTTGTTTTCATTGGTGGTGTTTCAGGATGGGCCCATTCAGGCTATTGGCTATTGGCTTGGCACAGTGTTCAAACGTTCTCAAATCGATGTGGCAATGCCACACCCTGCCATCCTCCAATTTTCACCCTGTAGAAATGTCCTGTTATTTCTATAATTCAGCCAGGCAACTATAGGGGGTCCCCAGCATAATTATGTGCATATACTAGGTTCCCTATTATAAATCTTAGGATCTTGCTGGTTGAGTCCAAGAGTGTGTTTCTGGAGGGTAATTTGGGTGTAACTTGGTTCTTAACTGACAACCTATCAGGAGTTCAGCAGGACTCAGGTTGGTCATAGCACTGAGTGAGTGACATGCTAAACTAACAGGTATCTATTCTTGTAGGCCAGTCCCCCGGGCCCATTGACTGACCGTACCATTCTTTCTACTTGCCCATTGCTCACAGGGTGGAAGGTGTGATCAGGGCATGTCAAATGCCATGACCTGCCAGGAATAGTTCCAATTGTATCGACGTGACCTGTGGTCCATTGTCGAACACAAGTAGGTCTGGCAATCCATGGGTTGCAAATAGTTTCCAAAGTGTCTTGATTACAGTCTCAGAGGTGGTTGACATCATAAGTACTATTTCTAGCAACTTGGAATATGCGTCAACAACCACAAGGAATGTTTGTCCCTGGAATGGTTCTGCAAAGTCTATGTGGATTCTGGACCAGGGTGTTTCAGGAATTTCCCACTCATTTGCAGAAGAAGGTGCCGGCCTTGACCTTTGGTATGGTTGTTAAGATGCAACCCATTTTCAGAATTACTGGGTGTCCCTCATGCAAAGCTCCCAGAACTGACCTCTCTAATTTCTGAGGGACTACAACCCTATTCCCCCCAGAGTAAACAACCCTGCTGGACTTGACAGCTCATATTGTCGGGCTTGGAACATCAGGAAGACTGCATTGACTGGTCCCTTTGGCCACCCCCTCCATACCCAGTGAAGCACTTGGGTGATTACCTTGTCCTTGGTGAAATGCTTGGCAATTTCTGTGGCTGTTACTGGGGATGGGAGGTTGTCAATCAAGAGGACTGAGGTTGCTGGGGCTGGGTCATGTACTGTAGTTGATAGTGGGCATTGGCTGAGGGTGTTGATGTGGCTCAAGTTCTTTTTGAGTTGATATAGTTGTATACTGAGGGTGTCGAATGGCTCAGGTTATTTTTGAAGCGATATGTTATAGTTCTACACTGCTAGAAAAAGTGTCCAATGTGTTATACAAGGGGACAACAATTGTGGTGTTTAGTGGTCCCAGGTGAACAGGCCTAGCACTGGCTTATGGTCGGTCACAAGTTTGAATCGGTGGCTGTACAGGTACTCATGGAAGTGTTTAATTCTGGTGACTGCAGTCAATGCTGCTTTGTCAATTTGGCTATAATTTCTTTTCAGCCAATGAAAGTTCTTGAAAAGAAAGCAATTGGCGCTTCTTTTCTGTTGGGAAGTTTGCGACTCAGGACTGCTCCTATGCCAAAGGGAGACTAGTCGGAGGTGAGAACCAAGGGGAGGTTCTCATTGTATTAAGGACACTGTCTGATGTTAAAGAGTTTTGACAGCCCTGAATGCAGCAGCTTCTTTGCGGCCCCAGGACCATGACATCCTTTTATCTGGTAGCCAATGAAGGGGTTCATCGGGGATGCCTTGTGTGGTAAAAATACGGTTGTGCTCATAAGTTTACATATCCTGGCAGAATTTATGATTTGTTGGCCATTTTTCAGAAAATATGAATGATAACACACAAACTTTTCTTTCACTCATGGTTAGTGGTCGGCTAAAGCCATTATCAATTTACTGTGTTTACTTTTTAAAAATCATAATGACAACAGAAATTATCCAAATGACCCTGATCAAAAGTTTACATATTCCAGTTCTTAATAAGGTTTATTGCTCTCTTTAACATTGGTGACAGCTTGAAGTCTTTTGTGGATGAGGCTCTTTATTTTCTCAGATGGTAAAGCTGCACATTCTTCCTGGCCAAAAACCTCCAGTTCCTGTAAATGCTTGGGCTGTCTTGCATGAACTGCACATTTGAGATCTCCTCAGAGTGGCTTAATGATACTGAGGTCAGGAGAGTGAGATGGCCACTCCAGAACATTCACTTTATTCTGTTGTAGCCAATGACAGGTCGACTTTGGCCTTGTGTTTAGGATCATTGTCACCTTGGAATGTCCAAGTACGTCCCATGTATAGCTTCTGGGCTGATGAATGCAAATTTTCCTCCAGTATCTTTTGATAGCATACTGCATTCATCTTGCCATCAATTCTGACCAAATTTCCTGTACCTTTGTAGCTCACGCATTCCCAAAATATCAGCTATCCACTTCCGTGTTTCACAGTAGGAATGGTATACTTTTCATCATAGGCCTTGTTGACTCCTCTCCAAATATGGCATTTATGGTTGTGGCCAAAAAGCTCGATTTTGATCTCATCACTCCAAATGACAGTGCCAGAAGGTTTGAGGCTTGTCTCTGTGCTGTTTGGCTTATTGTAAGCAGGATACTTTGTGGCATTTGTATGACTTTCTTCTGGTGACTCGACCATGCAGCCCATCTTTCTTCAAGTGTCTTCTTGTGAATCTTGAAACAGCCACACCACATGTTTTCAGAGAGTCCTGTATTTCACCTGAAGTTATTTGTGGGCTTTCTTTGCATCCCGAACAATTTTCCTGGCAGTTGTGACTGAAATTTTAGTTGGTCTACCTGACTGGTTTGGTTTCAACAGAACCCCTCATTTTCCACTTCTTGATTAGTGTTTGAACACTGCTTATTGGCGTTCTCAATTCCTTGGAAATCTTTTTATATCCCTTTCCTGTTTTATGCAGTTCAACTACCTTTGTTTCTAATGGTTGGTTCATAGATAGTGTTCTCTGGTTTTGCAAATTGCCATTTTAAATAAAGTATGATATAAACAATATATAAAAAAAACTTGAAATTGTAATTACTAAAGATTGCCACTAGATGCCGGTCCAGAATTACTTTATAAGCACTTCATGCTGGTACATTTTGTGGGGTCATTTATATGTCTTCCTATAACTGGGTGTTCACCAACCCATTTGGCTTTCCTTTGGGAATTGATATTAAGGTTGTTGGGCAGATATGCAAATGTCAGTAGGTTTGAGTTTTCTGGCTGATAAATGAGGAAGGTCAGTAGGAGTAAGTTCGTAATTTTTCTGTGGTCTCTCACTAAGCAATCTTGTCTCTAAATCTGTTGATGCTGTATGGCTCTGAACAGAAAGTCAGCAAGTTGGAGTGGTTTTAATACATCTACTTATAATCCTTATAGTGTCATTAATCTGGTGTGTTACGTACTAGTATGGCAGCTGTTAAGCTTTACAGGGGCCCAGTATTTGCAGAGTACACCATGGCATTGTCATGCTAAGTTCCTCGTTCAGTTCCACATAATTTCTGGAGTGTCACCCTATTCTCTAGATTTATTTTATAGGAGAAAGTCCAGTCCAAGGTATTCTGGATGGGGATTTTAGAGGGGGATATCTTTATTTAGAAAATTTATATTGCTGCCTATTTGCACATGGCAACTCAAGGCGGCTTACACAAATATAAAAGCATCATAAAAAAACTAATAGAAGAAAATAATCAAACAATAAATCAATAAAATAATATAATACCCCCACACACATTCTGGCAGCAACACATCACACAAGCCATTTAATGGGCTCTATCCTGCTCTGGGTTCCCCAGGCCTGCTGGCAGAACGAGGTCTTCAGTCCCTTCCCTAAAGAGTGTTAGAGTTGGGGCCATTCTAATCTCTGGGAGAATGATGTTCCAGAGGAAAAAGCTACCATGGAGAAGGCCCTTCTTCAGAAAATTTTGGTGGACTGCAGAGAAATCTCACCCCAGAGCACCACCCCAAAGCAATTAATCCAGGGCTGCACAGAACACAAGGCTGTGCCACCCACATGGCACATGGGAACCCTCCCCGCCCACTCACTCCTTACCTGGTAAATTTGCCTGCTAAATTTTTATTTTTCCTTTTGCCGACCATCATCTGTTCTGCTATGCTGGGAGATTTAGATTAGCTAGGAAGCAGAAAATGATTGGATTTCTTGCTTTCTAAACTAGTCTTTAGATCTTCAGCTCTGCTTTTAAGTACAGCCGAACCTCCCTTAGGATTGAAGGTTAGCATGCAAGCAAATTCAGTGCAGACTCACGGCAAGCAAATTTGAGAAACTGAGCTAGCCGATGGCAGATAGATAGATCACTGAATGATTCTGTGAGCA
>JANHFN010010282.1:60406-73249 GCA_032468175.1 Toxicocalamus goodenoughensis
AATACATTCATCAAGAATCATAAGATACAACACTTAGTGATAGTCATAGGTTACTAATAAGCAATCAAATCATACTAAGAGACAAATAAAACAATATAAATTGTAAAGATACAAGCAACACAGTTATAGCCATAAGTGGGAAGAGATAGGTAATAAGAAGAACGAGAAGAATAATAGTAATACAGTCTTACTAAGTAGTTAATAGTGTTGTGGGAATTAGTTGTTTAGCAGAGTGATGGCAGTTCAGGAAAAAACTGTCCTTGTGTCTACTTGTCCTGGTTTGCAGCGCTCTATAGGAAACTCCTTTGAGGAAAGGAGTTGAAACAGTTTATGTCCAGGATGTGAGGGGTCTGTAGATATTTTCACAGACCTCTTTTTGACTCGTGCAGGATACAGGTCCTCAATGAAAGGCAGTATGGTATGATGTGGTCACTCTCCTCTAAAGCAACTTCAACCCCCTATATCAGTGATGGCTAACCTTTTTGTTGTTGCATGCACGTATGCGTGCCTGCACCCATAATGCAATGAATATGTGACGCCCCCTGCTCTCCCGCCTCCCCTGCACATGTGCACGCATCTCCTGCCCCCTGCATGTGCAGCAGATACCTGAAATTCAGCTGGCTGGTGAGAGGCACGCATGTGTGCGCAGTAAAACTGAGCTGACATGACGACTCATGTGACTGCAGAAATGGCTCTGTGTGCCACTTCTGGCGTGCATGCCATAGGTTCGCCATCACACTCTATATCATTTCTTCTGTGTTAGTAAGAATTAGGTCCAGTACAGCTGTCTCTCTAGTTCCCTGCTCTATCTTTTGAATGACAAAATTGTCAGATTGGTCAGGAACCTGTTCAACCTCCCACCTGATGCAAAGCTTGTCTCACCATTGATGTCAGGGTAATGAATGATTTCCACTACTGCTCTGGTGTGTTTGCAACATACTTTTGTTAATGTATGTAGCAGAGAAAAAAACGAGGCAGAAACAAGTCAATTACTGCTTCATTTTTCTTTCCTCTGCAGATTTTGTTTCAGTGGTACTGGTTATTTTAAAAGTGTTACCTGCAAAAAAAAATTGATGGTTGGGAGATTTAAAAGTCTCCTTCAATTTAGGATTGATTCTGTGAGTTTGTGAGATGTGCTGTTTTCTTGGAAACTGAGGAGTTTATACATCTGGCATATGCTTTGAGCACCATTTCATCAGTTGAAGCACATCATCTGTTAAAGCCTTCCCCACTCTAAAATTGGATTAAAAATGTGAGTGTACCTACTTTGGGGACATTTCTGTGGCTGTAATACACATGGACTTTTAGAATACTTATATTGGTAGGTGTGTCTATATTTGTTTCTATATTTGTGTGCATATCTGTATAATCTGTCCCAGGTATTCCCTGATGTATTTAAAAATAACAGTTTAGAATGCTAAGAATTTGTGATTTGCTGAAGTCCAAAAGATAATTTAATGTTTGTTTGGATATTTGAGCTTGGATCTTGCTAGTCTTCTATGGGTTAAATGAACCATAGTTAATGTTAGAGGTTAAACTAGCATTTTGGCATGTTTGCTTTCTCATTGTAATGCATGCTTTGTTCTTCTGCTGTTTTCACATTTTCTGCAACCACTTCATAAACAACCATTAAACTATGGGCTTGTGTCAATCTTACAGGACAAAGAGGATGCCAGGAAGAGAATTCCAGACAAGTGAGAGTCACAATCAGCATTAAAAAGGAAAGCAAATTCATCCAGCAATGAAAGTCTTTTCCACTTGTTCTCCTGTTGCAGGCAGGTGACAGACAAAAGAGAAAATAACAGGAAGAGAGTTTTGAGCTGGAAAAAAAATTGAGTACATAGAATTCAAGCAGGCACTCCAAAAAGGATAAAGAGGGGTCATTTCCAAATTCAGAAAAAGGGGAAATACTCTAGAACTCACTGGAGCAGAAAGAGACACTCGGATAGGCATGTAAGACAGGCAGTCATGGAAGCTTCACTCTGTGAAGAAAGAAAGAATAGCTTGAATCAAAGAAAACCATATCTCTGTCCAATCTGTGGGAAAACTTTCATTCAGAATGCTCACCTGATGATACACCTGAGGACTCACACAGGAGAAAAACCCTATGAGTGTCCAGATTGTGGGAAAGGTTTCCGTCATAATTCCAGCCTGATAGTACACCAGAGGACTCACACAGGGGAGAAACCATATGAGTGTCAGGATTGTGGGAAAAGTTTCATTCAGAATTCCGACCTTGTGGAACACCAGAGGACACACACAGGAGAGAAACCCTATCAGTGTCCAGATTGTGGGAAAAGTTTTAGTCATAATTCTGACGTTGTAAAACATCTGAGGACTCACACAGGAGAGAAACCCTATGAGTGTCCAGATTGTGGGAAAGGTTTCAGTCATAATTCCAACCTGATTATACACCAGAGGACTCACACAGGGGAGAAACCGTACATGTGTCTGGATTGTGGGAAAAGTTTCAGTGTTAATTGCAACCTTGTGAAACACAAGAGGACTCACACAGGAGAGAAATCCTATCAGTGTCCAGATTGTGGGAAAACTTTCATTCAAAATGCTCACCTGATTATACACCAGAGGACTCACACAGGAGAAAAACCCTATGAGTGTCCGGATTGTGGGAAAGGTTTCGGTCATAATTCTGACCTTGTGAAACACAAGAGGACTCACACAGGAGAGAAACCATATGAGTGTCCGGATTGTGGGAAAGATTTCAGTACTAAGTCTAGTCTTGTAAGTCATGTAAGTGTACATACAAGGGAGAAACCTTACAAATGCCCAGAGTGCGGACGGTGCTTCTCGCAATCCTCCTCCCTTAATGCACACAAGAAAATCCACATGAGGCACAAGGCGATGAGTGATGAGAAGGCTTGAATTTCTTTTCTGATCTGCCTTTGCAAAAACAACTGAGAAATTGACTACTTAATTGCTGACCTGATTCAGTTTAGTCAAATGTATCTAAGTATTTCTCATGTGGGAGAAAGTAACTGGAAATTGAAAATGTTAGTTTGATCTACTTGTGCCTGGTTATAAGCCGAATATAGTGCCGGGCTATTAGCGCAATATAGTGGATATTCCCTTGCTCCGTCGTGCATTTGCTGCAAAAATGATTTGGGGATAGATATCAGATATCATAGAAATGCAACATTCAGATTTCAGAAACCTGCTGCAGATCCTATAAGATATAAATATTAAAAGATAGGAGCACTCAGATTTACTTAGTGATTGTAGCTCCTTAAATGTGAGGTAATGGGAGAGGGGAGGTAAAGAGGGATTAGAGTTCATCTTTTCATTTCCAGAAATTCAGTGCAGGAAGAATCCCTGTTCAGATTGCGAACAGTGAAGCAAGAAAAGTGAAGGACAGAATGGGAAACATACCAATGCACCAGTTATAAACACAGCACAAAAAAATCATCGGTTGCTCTCTTTCTTCTTTGGAAGAGATTGTGAACACCAGACTCCTCTCTAGAACACTTAAAAGTGTTCTCTCCACAGACCGGTTCTCATCCTGGACATTCATATATCGATCTGTTACCATGAGGGAGGCGTTATAGGTGTCTTAAAATGAGGACTAATAGATTGAGAAACAGTTTCTTTTCCAAGGCAGTAATTCTCTTGAATCAAACAATGCATTTGTGATTTAATCCTATTATTATAATTATTTTAATTTTTAAAACTCTGTAGTGTGATTGTGATGTGTTTGGGGCACTGTGCTGGAGTAGCTTTCAAATTTCACTGTATTTGTGGAATGCAATGACAATAAAGGTATTCTATACGAAGATTTGGGACAGTGAGAAAAGCACCAAAAATCACATGTAAAGGTTGTTGACCATGATATGCAAATGTTATTGGAATGCTATAGAGAAAAGGGTTGTGGTATTCGAGCATAGGATTTTCATGTTTATAACAACTCCTGCTGTTGATCTCCTTTGCTAGGAGATGTCTCCTGTTATCCTTTGAATTCTGGTGGATTAACCTTTGAATGCCGGCAGTGCCAAGATGCTGAACAATTTGCTAAGTTTAGAAGACACCAAAGAATTCAAGGCTTATTTATTTTAATAATATTTCAGGTCATAATACAATGCCACCATGACTCTGGACATACAGAAGCAATAGAGCATGTTCTTGTATGCTGATTAGTGTACATGCAAAGTGACAATAAAATTATTTTAAGGTCTAAGTTGTCCAGTGATTGTAAAGATATTTGTATCGGAGTCATCTCTCCAGTACTCAGGGCGCACAGAACAATTCTACATCTCCCTGCTGCTTTTAGATAGTCACCCTGTTACTACATATAGTATAATGTTGCCAGTTTCTGCAGAGCAGCATTTAAATTTGGTCAGATGATGGATGACCTGTGCCATAAAGTAGTCTTAAGGAACATCCAATTCATCATACAGTTTGGTTTGTGGAATGATAAATTTAAACTGCCACGTAATAAACAATTCAACCGACAAGCATCTTATCCTCACTGTGCTCTTAGTTACATTTAAACTTGTTTTTATATATATTCTCTTTTATATCTTATTTAGTATAATCACTATTTTTAGATTTTATTTTCTGTACTATTTAGTTGAATATATATATATATCCCACATTCCTTATACTGGTTTTCACTGTAATAAAGACTTTAAATTTTAAAATAATTTATATATAATTCTTGTCAGATTATATTCAATCTCTTTTTTGTGTCCTATTTGGGTGTATCTGTTGTCACATTTTTCATGCTTGGCCGCTGAAATTGCTTGAAATATCTCAAAAGCTTCTGGATCTTTGAAAGGACCATTACATAATGCAAACTCTTAATGGCTGCAACTTTCTGGTGTCTTTGAGGAACAAAATGGATATTAGTGCAGAAGGAATGGAAGCGACAAAAGTTGGAAGAGTTCATGACTACTATAACTATAAGAATTCATTGCAAAGAGTGTTTCCTTTTATTATTACTGTAAAGACACTTTTTATTTTGGGGTGGAGAAATAAGTGTGGACTATAAATAAAGGAATAGTCATTTAATTTCATTTCACAAACATTCAAAATATACACAATGAAACTGATACAAAGGGAACTGTGGATTATAATTGTGCATAAATCTACCAGTGGAAGGGGGGATTTTTTAGATGCAGCTTTATTTTAAAGATTAGCTTGATACCCATGCTTCGCTATGAAACTATGTGGTGAGGCTTAGTTTTGGGGGAGGAAAATAAGGGGGGGAAATTCTGCCTCTGCCTACCAGGATCCATCAGTATTCATCTGGCTAGCATCCTATCAGTGTGAGAGAGCTGAGGGCTGTTTGGAAACTGAAACAGTATTTGCTGTTTGAGCAAGGACACAGCAAGGAGCCTGGGGGTGGTTTAGTTCAACTCTGTTCTGTAGCAAAGCTGTTTGCTGTTGTGAAAGTAAAACAAACTGAAATTGCTTTACTTGTGTTTTGCATTTGGAAGAGATTTCTTTTCAGGTAGGGAGGGGGAGTATAACTCAGCATCAGAGCGTATTAATAATAATATAGGAAATATTTGTTTGTAGCTTTATGGTTCTGGAGATTTTGTGATGGTGCGTGAGTGCTTTTTCATTTTTATATATATTGATGAAAAATCTTTAAAAAACAAGAAGGAAGCTAGGAAATCAACCATCTTACTCTGAACAAAGGACTGTTTAGAAGGAGAGCAGTGTGACTGTACAGTGTAATACCAAAACTGACAAGGCAATCACTTTAATATAAACAGACATTTTTCACTAGGCATACTCAAATCCTGAAACTTCATGTTTTAGCCTCCAGCCCTCTAATCATGTTTGTTGGTCTTCTTTGTACTCTTACTAGAGTCTCAACATCTTTTTTATACCTTAGTGACCAAAACTGGATGCAGTATTCCAAGTGTGGCCTTACTAAGGCATTATAAAGTGCTACTAAAACTTCACATGATCTTGATTCTATCCCTGTTAATGCAGTCTAGGATTGCATTGGCTTTTTGGGCAGCTGCAGCACACTCCTGCCTGGCTCATATTTAAGTAATTGTCCACTAGGACTCCAACATCTCCAAGTTATGATGAATTATGCTGCTAAATTTCTTCAGCATGATCTTGGATCTTGATCTTATTGAAATAAACTTTTTATTGTTTTTGACATTTGTTGCAAGTCTTACTTCATTCTGAGGTTTAGCTTTCCTGACTTCATTTTTGCAACTTGGGGCTATTCTTTGGTATTCTACTCAGTGGTGGGATTAAATTTTTTTTACTACTGGTTCTGTGGGCATGGCTTGGTGGGTGTGTCTTGGTGGGCATGGTCATGTGACTGGATGGGCGGGGTTTTATTTGCAGCCCCCCCCCCACTTTTTGGGGCCTTCTGGGCCTCAGAAGAGCCTCTAGGGCGTTTTTGCTCCCAGAAGGCTCCTCTGGGGCTCAGGAAGGCAAAAAATAGAGGGGGGGAGCCCCTCCCTCCATTTTTTGCCTTCCTGGGCCTCAGCAAGGGGAATCCTGGCACAGCTGATCATATGAACAGCTGGTTATCGGAAGTCAAAAAAAAGAAATACCTTAAGGGGCGAGCGTCAGGCGGGTAGGGCAAGCGAACCAGCAGCCACTGGGTGACTGGGTCAGGGGCATGGCCAGCCAGAATTTACTACCCACGCCAAATCCTTGCTACCAGTTCACCCGATCTGGTGCAAACAGGCTGGATACCACCGATTCTACCTTAGTTATGTGCCCTCTTTCCATTTTTTGTACTTACCATTTTTGTCTTTCAGTTTATCAGTGTTCTTTGTGTAACTGTGCTGATTTTTTCTAGGATTTTTTTCTCTTTTTCAATGGTAGTTTGGTGGATTGAGCTTTATTCTGTGCAGCCAATCCCACAGTACTTCTTGTTATTCCATTACATTCTCCACTTTACATTTTTTGATTTTTCTGCAAAATCCATGTCTGACCTTAGGCACTGAATTACTGAGTCTCTCTCCCTCTTTGCTTTCACCATCCATAAACATTAACAGTATTTTAGTATTTCCACATGTATTTTAAATCTAACGACTCTACTCTTGCAAATGGATGATGCTATTTTGGCTGGGCTTTTTAAAAAGGGGGTAGGGGGAGACACTTGTTTCCCCAGACCCCAAACCTGCAGGGGACCCATTATGGGCATACATTTGTATTTGGATCAATTATTTCTAATTGAAAAGAGTTCAAAAGTTTTAATGCCAAGAGTTTTCCTTGCACACACACTCAATTATCAAGGTACTGAGTCAAAAACAAAGAAAAATTTTCCTTGGTTTGGATACCATGAAAAAAAGGATGATCATTCAGATGAACATTTTGACCTGGCTATTGAGTTTTAAAAGGAGCTTTGTATTTTAGCTACCCTGAGAGAATTCTCCTGCAGGCAGAGAAAAATTTGGTCTGTTAGTTGTGTTTCATTCCCATAGATTTCATCTGGCCCACGGAGTCTCCAACACCCTACTCAAGCAGGAGATGGCTCATATCATTTCAGACAAATGACTACCCGGTCTCTTTTTGAAAGCTTCGTTATGGAGCACCCACAATTTCTGAAGGCAAGCTATTCCATTATGAGGCAAGATGTCCCCATTACAAAATTTCTCCATAGTTCTGGGTTGCTTCTCTGCTTGGTTAATTTCCATCCTTTGTTTCTTGCCTTGCCTTGCAGAAAGTACAAGTGTATGGGTTTTCTTAGCACCGATGTTACCCAGTTTGGATAATGAAACATCTACAAGAAAACGACAAAGTTCAGAGAGCACAAAAAACCCCTCAAAAATCCTTTCCCTAGATATGGGTTCAAAGACAATGCAGTGGCCACTTCCAGGTTTGTCCCATGTTTCATTATTCTATTAATCGGATGAAGCTGGCAACCACTGAGGGCTGCACACACAAACAAGAACTTCATGAACTTTTCGGTCCCAACATCTGGCTAATCTTGTACAGCTAAGAGGGGTCTATATTTCAGTCAGATAAATATAGTTGGAAGGGTCCTTGTAGGTAATCTAATCCACGTACACCCCCTCCAAGCAGGAGACCCTGCCTACACCATTTCTGACAAATGGCAGTCTAAGCTCTTCTTGAAAGCCTCCAATTATGAAGCTCTCACAGCTTCTGAAGACAAAGCTATTCCATTGGTTGATTGCTCTCACTGTCAATAAGTTTCTCCTTATTTCCAGGCTGACTCTCTCCTTGTTCAGTTTCCATCCATTATGCCTTGTCTGGCCTTCGGGTGCTTTGGAAAATAGCTTGATCGCTTCCTCTCTGTGGCAGCCCCTCAAATATTGGACGACGGTAGGTTTCAAGAGTTATCCTGAACTTTATTGTTGTGTGTTTCCACATGGTTCTCCCCCACCCACCCCAAAATAAGCTTTCCCTTGGTTTAGTTCCCGCTTCTTGTTCCTTCAGTTGCAGTGGTTGTTATGAATGCATCCCTGGGCGACCCGAAAGAAACCGTTAGGGGATATGTCCTCCAGGCGGGAAGCTATCGATGTGGTCGGTAGATGTCAATTTGAAGGCATATACTACTGATTTAAAAAAAATATTGCAAACGCCTCAGAGTAAACATCGGGCAAGCATCTTTTTTCTGCCTGATGGCGCTCTAAAAAATCAGCAACATCCACCCCCTACAAAACAGTAGCGGCTTGTGAGGTAGAGCATTCGAATGTTTGGGTTGCTAGAGCGGACGTCGGAAGAGAGGAGAGGAGATGCGCAGAGGGACTTTCTCTTTTCCGGCTCACCCATGGGAGGATAGAAGCCTGGAGAGCTGGTCTCGTGCTCTTCCCGGGGTCGAAGCAGCCGCTGGAAGGTGAGTGGGAGAAAAGACGGAGGGGAGTCCGAGAGCAAGTAGGGCTGCAGAGTAGAAGCAGGGAAGGAACTAGGAACTCCCACCGGTTGGGAGATTCAACTTAGAGTTGTGGTTGTGGGTTTTCGTTTTCGTTTTAATGAGCTCCAAAGCATAATGCTACCATTGCTTCACTGTAGATACGGTATACTTTTGGTGATGCGCACTGTTGTTTTTGCACCTAGCAACCTTGGTCTCAACCCATTTTCCCAGACTTGTGATGCACGGTTTGGCCAAATGTAACCAAGCTGAGATGTTTTCCTTTGGAAGAAAAATGCTTCTGTGCCACTCTGCTGCACAGTCCAGACATATGAGGAATACAGGAGATTGTTGTTGCATGTAGTACACAACCAGTACATGCTAGAAATTCCTGCAGCTCCTTTAATGTTGTAGGCCTCTTGGCAGTTCTCTGTCCAGTTTTCTTGTTCATTTTGGAGTGACATCCAGTTCTCTGTAATGTTGCTGTTGTGTGTGCCATATTTTTTCCACTTGTTGATGGCTGTTCCATGATATATCCAATGCCGTGGAAATTGTTTTGTATCCTTCTCCTGGCTGATACCTTGCAACAATGAGATGCTTTGTAAGGTTTTTGCAGACCATGTATTTTGCTGTAAGAGGCAATTAAGTAAATGTGAGAAAAATCCTAGTAGCACAGCTGAATGTGATCAGAGTCACTTCAATTGATGGCAGTCTGTACTGACTACTGTTTAATATCAATTTAAGTATGAATGATTAATTCTGAACACAGCACATCTCTACTTACAATTGGGTGCATACACATTACTGTAAGTTTTTGTGCCTAAAACAGAATTTCCAGAAGTCTGGCACTTTGATACATTAGCCATCAACAGACATATAGACCTAAATAAAATCTATATACGGTGCAAAGGAGACAATCAAGAAGCTAAAAAAGGGAACAAAAAGACCCCAAAACAGTTTCCCAACAGTAGTGAGCACTCAGATGACCATAAATTAACTCTTAAGATTTACATCAAAACAACACTCAATAAGTAAACAACACCCTAATCAAGGAACTGCTGAACAAGTTAACAATAAACAGCCCAAACTATAGAATGTCGAAGACCACCCCCACCAATACTGACAGGGCAAGCCATTAGAATATAAACTGAAAGCAAACCCCACTCCTTATTAGCATTGATGATGTTGTCTAGTTTGGTAATGAAACATCTTCAAGAAAACAATCAACCTCGGAGAGCAACAAGGACCCTTTATAATTTTCATACTCCACAGGAAGGAATAAAACTATAGCACATTTCTTGCAGCTCACCACAGGGCTGGCCTTTTTCTCCAGGACTCTTCAATATTTGTTCAGATTAGATAGTCTCTTGATGATTTCCTACTTTAGATTTTTAATTATAAGATTCACAGGCTGATATGCATGTAGAACGCTGGCTTGAAGAAGTCCCACTTCTCTGCAGCTTGTAGTGAGCAACTTCTTGCTCTCCCAGCAATTTCTGGTGTTGTGCTAATTTCAACACTAACTCAAGTATTATGGCATGTTTGCTGGTTTTTTTTCCTTGCTGTTTTCACATCTTATGCATGTATTTATATACAAGGATTAAATTAACAATTTTATGTAAATTTTATAGATATAAAGGATGCCTGGAAGATTGCCATGAAAAGTGAGAAGCACAAGCAACATTAAAAGGGAAAGCAAATCCAGCCAGCAATCAAAGTATTTTCCACTTCTTCCAGGTAACCACAAAAGTCCTCCACTATCCCAGCAAGTAGCAGACAGAAGAGAGAATAACAGGAAAAGAGTTTTGAGCCGGACATAATTGAGTCTCTGGAAGAAACAAAAACACTCCACAAAAAGGTCAAGGGGGATCATTTCCAAATTCAGAAAATGGGGGAAATGTCTGGTAATCAGTGGGGAGAAAGGGAACATTTGGATTGCATCACTCTCTGCCTTTGTGGCAATCTTTTTTATCTCCAGAATCCAAAAGTAACACTGGTGGGAAAGATGTGTATATTGTGGGAAAAGCACAGATTACAGATCATACCTGATTATGCCTGAGAGGACCCACACTGAAAAAAAGACCTCCCAGTGCCCTCAATGTGGCAAAAGTTTTAGGAAGCATGTACTCTAATAATATACAAGAAAACTCACACAGGGGAAGATACCATATGAGTGTCCTAATTGTGGGATAAGTTTCAGTCTTAATTTCCAAATGAATCAACACAGGATTCGTGGAGGGAGGAAACCGTACAATTGTCTGGATTGTGAGAAAATTTTCAGATGGAAATACCGCTTAGTTCTACACCAGAGGACTCACATGGAGGTGAAACCATGTGTCCAGATTGTGGAAAAAGTTTCATTCAGAATTCCGACCTTGTGAAACACCAGAGGACTCACATAGGGGAGAAGGCATACAAGTGTCCAGATTGTGGGAAAATGTTCAGTCGGAATTCCGACCTTGTGAAACACCAGAGAACTCACACAGGAGAGAAACCATATGAATGTCCAGATTGTGGTAAATGTTTCAGTTGCAGTTCCTCCCTGGTGGTACACCAGAGGATGCACTCTGGGGAGAAACCATATAGGTGTCTAGATTGTGGGAAGACCTTCAGTAGGAATTACTGCCTGGTGTTACACCAAAGGACTCACACTGGGGAGAAACCATACAAGTGTCTGAATTGTGGGAAAAGTTTCAGTTGGAGTTCCCAATTGATGATACACCATAAGTCTAACACTGAGGGCAAAGTGTATGAGTGCTCAGATTGTGGGAATAGTTTTTGTGGGAATTCTGACTTTATGAAACACCAGAGGACTCACAGAGGGAAGAAACCATACAAGTGTCTGGATTGTGAGAAAACTTTTATTCGGAATTCCGATCTTGTGAAACATCAGAGAATTCATACAGGAGAGGAGCCGTATGAATGTCCAGATTGTGGTAAATGTTTTATTCTCCATTCCTACCTGGTGTTACACCGGAGGATGCATACTGGGGAGAAACCATACAGGTGTCTGGTTTGCAGAAAAACTTTCAATACAAATCACCACCTGGTGTTACACCAGAGGACTCACACTGGGGAAAAACCATACAAGTGTCTGGAGTGTGGGAAATGTTTCAGTTGGAATTCTGGACTGGTGATACACCAGAGGACTCACACAGGGGAGAAACCATATGACTGTCCTAGTTGTGGGAAAAGTTTCAGTCGACATTCCGACTTGGTGGTACACCAGAGGACACACACAGGAGAGAAACCATATGAGTGTCCGGTCTGTGGGAAAGATTTCAGTACTAAGACTAATCTTGTTACTCATGCAGGTTTACACACAGGGGAGAAACGTTTCAAATGCCCAGAGTGTGGACGGTGCTTTGCACAAAAATCCTCCCTTACTGCACACAAGAAAATCCACATGAGGCCCAATAAAACTGAAAACTGAAACTGAAAGGTGATGATTGTAGAGAAGGCTTAATTTCTGGCCTTATTCAGTTTAGTCAAAGTTGCCTCAGTATTGGGCATGAGGGAGGAGAGAAAACAATGGAAATGGAAAATATTTTTTATATGTAGCCTTTATCAAACTAAACTCCCCACGCCCCCCTACGCGTGCACGTGTCTCCTGCATTCAGCCTGCATGCCACATGCAGCAGACACCCGAAAATCAGCTGGCTGGTGGGAGGCACGTGCCCACAGAGATGGCTTTGTGTGCCACTTCCGGCACGCGTGCCATAGGTTCCCCATCACAGGTGTAGGATCTTCGAGTTTTCTACCAATTCCTGCTGTGAGCTCCTTTGCTTGGAGGTGCCTCTCGTTATCCTTCGAATGTTGGTGTGTGATAGCAGTGGAAGTTGCTAAAAAGTTTCCTGAATTTAGAAGACAAGAAAGAATTCAAGGGTTCTCCGTATCAGTAACACAGCTCAGGTTATAATACAATGTGCCCGTGAAGCCGAACACACAGAAACTACAAAACACATGTTTCTCCAGGGGCTTTATTAAACAGACATTAATATTGGGCTTGTCTTTCCAATACTGCATAAATACTCAGG
>JANHFN010010287.1:54506-65618 GCA_032468175.1 Toxicocalamus goodenoughensis
ACTTATGGGTAGTAAGAAAACACTCCTTAGGAAAGCAAATTTAACTGAAAGGATTAATCACTGGATTTTGCTCAATTTCAGGTCTTATATTTCAGATCTCATACTTTTGTATGGGAATGTATTTTCTTTAAGTCAATCTTTATCAATCTTGAACAGTTTTACTTTAGGTAATTTTGTAGATAATCTTTTCTTTGTGATACCATTAGTTTAAATAAGTACAAAAAACTCAAGGCTTTAAAACTTTAGTTTGCATCAGATGTTATTAATATAATAAAAATTAAATTAAAAGGTTAGGTTTTGTTTTCTGTGTTTTACGCAGAAATCATCTCTGTACATCTGTGTACATCTACATGTAGCAGATCTCAGTCTTTACAAGTAGATCTGGAAAAATTACTTCTTAACACCCTGGACAAGCATTTCTTATTACTAATAATAATATCGGGCTAGATGGACTTAGGATAAGACAGCTTCCTAAAATCAATTTATGCTGCAATGCAATGACTGAGAAAAATAAAAAATCTTTATTCACAATTATATGGTATGCAGCAGCTCCCATGAATGTCATCACTTGTTAGTAATTCAGCTCCACTAATAGCTGTGCAATTAGAATATATCTCTTCCCTCTTTCCTACAATACATTGGAAATTTTTATATATGCTTAACTGTCCTGGACTGTAAATATAAAGAGATATCACTAGCTGACAGACTCTGTCCCTGTGATTCTGGAGAGGTAGAAGCCTCTGGACATGTTCTACGCTGCTCTTTTTATAGAGACATTTAAAAAATTTTTTTCCCAAGAATTAATAGGTAACCTGGTCATTCTGACACTGTACATCTTCAGTGGTTGCTTAAAGACCACAGACTGTAGTCACAGTGCAGGTAGCCAGATTCTGTGTAACAAAGATTTGCTGGATCTTGATGAATAATCCATAATAACCATTTATATGACTAATACATCAAATCTTTTTATATTATCACCCTGTTGTATTTTAGTTCCTAAGAACTATATGAACTACACAATGTAAGGATTAATAGAACCGTGGTGATGCAGTGATTAGAATTCAGTATTGCAGGCTAACTTACTGCTCACTGCCATGAATTCAATTCTGACTGGCTCAAGGTTGACTCAGCCTTCCATCCTTCCGAGGTCGGTAAAATGAGAACCCAGATTGTTCGGGGCAATATGTTGATTTTATAAACTACTTAGAGAGGGCTGTAAAGCCCTGTGAAGTGGTATATAGCTATTGTTATTACATTATAGGCCGTGTTCTTGTTTACGTGATAGAGAGGCTGCCAAATTAGGATTTCAACATTGTTTTTATTAGTTATTAGTCATTATTTTATTCTGGAACTTTTAACTAGATACCCTTTAAATATTTTAAATTGTATTGGTCCTTGACTGTAATAAATATTTGACTTAATTTATCCTTGTTTACTAAATACAAATGCAGCATGAATTTAGCAGTACAGCTGATGCTCAATTTGTTTAACAGTAGTTTGAAGCTCCAATGATGCTAATAAAAAGTGATCAGTCTGCATTTATGATTGTGAAGTGTCCCTGCAATCAGATGATCAAAATACAGATGCCTGACAACCCAAATTTTTTAAGACAGTTGCAGTGTCCCAGGTTCACGTGATTGCCATTTATAATCAACCTGGATTCACTTAACCATTGCATGACTTGCTTAATAGTTGTGATTTGCTTAACAACTGTGACAAAAAGGTTTTAAAATTGGGCATGATTCATTTAATGACAGCATTGCTTTGTGATGGAGATTCGGTTCTCAATTATAGTCCTAAATCAAGTCACCTAAGTCACCTAAATACCTATTTAAAAAAATACTAAAGCCATATATGCTTATAAAAAATAATAAACCCATTTAATTTACTGTTAAGGAATTACTATTAAGAAGATCTGATAGAACAAGACAGCACAATATGTGTTATCTTTGGAATAGAATCTTATTTTCATTGTGAGCGTGACCTCCACAAACACACACACATTAAAAAAATGTTCAAAGATTGATGGTATATGGTTTTTTACTCTCTAGGGAGAATGTCTGACTTGTGGTGAGTGAGTGGGATTTCAAGCTTGGCTGACCAAGACGTTGTTAATAAAAACTGCCAGTAAGGAATGCCATATTGCAGCAATTAATCATCTGTCTCTAATATTTTCCACTTGCACTTGAATAAGTGACCCATGCTAGAAAGTAAAGTTGGTAGCTCTCTTCATAAGTGCCAAAAGTACCAAAAGGCACTTTATTCAGTTATGGAATTATTATTTAGTAGACTGTTTTCAACTTTTCAAGATATGTGTGTCTTTTGTCTTGATACTTGTATTTTAAAATTGTTGTTATTTTCTTGTTACAAACATTGGTATATTTTACAGTTGGCCCATAAATGTCTGCTTCTTTCTCTCAATCTAGGTCAGTGTTTCTCAAATTTGCAACTTTAAGATGTATGTACTTCAATTTTAAGAAGTATGGACTTCCGAATTGGCTGGGGAATCCTGGGAATTGAAATCCACAATTCTTAAAGTTGCCAAGGTTGAGAAACACTGATCTAAGTCATACTCACATGAAAATCTTTGTGCTATTCAATCAATTTATATAACACATCCAAATGAACTTTCTGAGAATCTTTCACAATCTATGACTACAAAGGAAGACCAGTTTCCAGAATAGTTGGTTTTCTTTTGGAACAGTTATATCTATTTATATAACTTATCAAGTGCAATCTATTTACCTTTAGATGATTCTGATCTGACATTTTATATATATTACATCATGGATTACTTTGAGATTTGTAATCTTAACATTTTTTCTGAGAAAGTTTTTTAGGGGAAATAAGCTTTGGAACAGAATGAGCAATTTGTCAGGAGGCCAGAGTTAGTCTAATACAACATGCTGATCGTTTGAAATTCCTTTAAAAATTTTCTTATTGAAAAGTTTTTCAACAGAATTAAAAACAGTATAAATTTTAAGAATAATAAAAGAAAAGTAATAAAAAAGTAAAAATATAGAAAAAGAAATAGAAAAGAAAAAAGGAAAAGAAAAGAAAAGAAAAGAAAAATTTAGTGGCTTCTGATCTTCAGTTATAGATAAGTTTACATTTTACTCTTTAAGTTTACATCTTAATTTTATTCTTTCTAATTTCCAAACATATAGATCTCAAGTTCATTTTTCCTCTTTCAGCAAAAACTCATAAGAGGTTTCCAGTCACAAATAAATGTAGCCCTTTATATTTCTGTAATAAAACAAGTTCATTTTGCATTCTCTGCTAGTTCCATCATTTTTTTACCAACCAATCCTACCAGGTGTATTTCATAGTCTTTCCATTTTCATACATTAATAGTCTTACAGTTGTAACCATATACAAAAATAATCTTTCATGTCTCTTTTCTAATTCTCTCCCTCTCCCTCTGTGTTTGAATCCAAAAATTTCTTTTCAACCAATTTCCCCTGGAAGATCTGTATATTTATTTAATTAATTCCACATCATGCCAAAAGTACTTTTGCCTTGCCAAAATCTTTATCTTTCAAATTTAATACTGTTCCCTTTATTTTGATTACATTCTTTGCTGTTTTGAAATGTGTAAAAGTGTTATTTTCCTCTTTATTTCACTTTCTATAATTCAGAAGAAAGGCTAACTCACCCAGAAGTTTTCTTTGTCCTGTTGTTTTCAAGAAGCTCTTTTCAACTGTAAATTGATTGTATCCCAAAGTAATTAAGAAAATGTGGATTGGTTGTACTTAATGAAATTCAAGTGAGATGTTTCTCCCATGACCCTCCAACTACTCCACCTACAAGAAGACCACAAGACTTCTGTCCTGCAGTATCCACTTGAGGAGCAGCTATCTAATGCGCAAATGGGCAAACTCTTGTTCTCTCCTTTATCCAGAAAGACTTTTGTCAGCCAAAAATCACTGCTAGCCAATGTTTACTTTGTGTGCCATTTCTGCTTCTCCAGAGAGATCTATTATGCAAGAGAATTTCACAAAATCATTTGAATTTCCTTAGAACATTTATATTAACAAAGAATCTACTTACTTAATGCATCTTCTGTTGGAAAGAGTAGTAGGAAAGAATAACCAATGAACCCATCATAATAAAATTATTAGGAAAGCTGAGAATTGCTATTTATATGTATCAGTCTCTAGGGCTAGGTTGCCGGTCTCAAAAGGTAGATTTATGCTCATTTTTTTCATACTTTACAAGTAATCTATTCCCTACTTTTTTAGAGAAGCATATAGATCAACATGTTTTGCTTGTGAACAAGTAGTATAGCAAACATACCAAATATGTGAATCACTTCTGTGGTCTTATAATACTACTGTCTAAAAGATTTTGAGATTGTATAAGTGCATGCATAATATTTCTGTGTATGTGTGTATTTGTGTGTTTTCTTTAGGTCACAAGTGACATGAATAATTACAGAGACATAACCAGTTGAACTGCCACTCTGCAAATCTAGTATTTAAAACAAGTTAAGGCATAATACCATTTGCTTCCGTAGGGAGATTGGAGTCTATGTGTCTGTGTCCTAGTGAGATAGGTTAAAGATGCTTAATTTAGTTAAAAATGCAACTTTTAGTTGTTTTTACTTTACATGCTTGTGCAGTCCATTTGATTGTTCCTTCTTGACTCCTCCCAGCAGAGTATTTTAAAAACAACAGGAAGTCCAGTCCTTATGTCTTCAGCGTACATTCAGCATGCATTCTGAACAATTTGGATTTTGACATCAGTGTCTGATTCTTTGTTTCCAGTTCTTAACATATTTGAGAAGAAGTCAAGGGTTCTTGCTTCACATGCAATACTTAAATAAACCAGAGAGAAGTGTTTTTATTAAGATTTTCCCTCCGTCAGGAGGATATATTATACTAGTGGGGAAGTATATCCATTTTCCTTTTCTACTAGTAGCTTCTCCTATCCTCTTCCAAATTTTGAAGTGATTGATTGAATGCCCTGTGTCATATTATTTTATTTGGTACAGTTCTTTAGCAGGATTCAGTAACTGACTATGTAACTATCTCATGGCAAACTCTTTTTCAGTTTCTCTTGATGGCTAACATACAAATAAATATGGTTTCCACACCAGTTCAGAAATAATACTTTGTCTAAAGTTAGTGCATAAGCTACGATGTATGACTTTTAATCTTGGTTGAAGATTTGTCTTCATTGAACATCCAGATATATTGGATTACAACTCTGGAAATGGTGGCGCTTAATATTTGGAGAATTTGTGTATTTCTTTTTCAAATGATTCTCAGGCAGATGAGCTGTATGTATTTTCATATCTTTAGACTCTTTGCAGTGCTGATGAATTAAATACAGGGTGACCAAAATTAAATCTTCAAGTTGGTACATGCTCTGTATTGATGGCTTTGTGCAATTCTGTTTCTCAGATTTAAAGCTGCAAAGTGACACAATGGATTTCCTGTTTCCCCGGCTCCTATATATCATACTGTAATGCTTTCCTTTGCTCTTTGTTTATATAGATCCAAGTTAAAAGAAAAGTATTTGAAAATTAAGGTACTTGTTAGGACTGGATAAGCCTTTGTCTGGTTTCTCAAATGCATTATATTGGAAGATCTTCTCCTTTGAAGTATGTGGTAAGAATAGGTTGAGAGATAAATTGAATCCTTCAATACAATATACAGTTGTATGAGTCATGAGAACTTTAGAAAGTTAAAGAGTAAAGATTTAAAATGAAAAATGGTGCTCCAATTAGGATTTGAGGAGAGAGGTAGTGGAGGAAAACATATCTGAACAAGAAAGGATTTTGATGTGCATGAAGGCTAATTATAGGGTACTTGTGTTTTATTAGCTCATTGCCCAAAATCTTGTAAGCACTCTTAATGGGACATACACTTCCTTACCAAGAAGTTCTTAAATGGTGCACAATCTGGGCTGAAATTACAAGCTTTTAAGTAGGGGCCTGGAAGGGTATCAAAATTGTACTGATTTTCCATTTAAACATAATGCTTTTCAGAATTCTCCCATTCTTCATGTTTCAATTACTGAACAAATCTGTGCTTCAGCATGTCGTTTAAGGCAGTGTGTAAAACTTGGGAGTATGCAAATTAAAAGAGCTTTGAGAAGTTGGTTGATAGATGAATTTTATGCGGTTTGTTCTTCCCGGTCTTGAATTCAGTGATTGGGTTGGTAGAAATGCTATTGATATATAATTTAAACAATAAATTGTGAATATTGAATTATTTCAGTTATTAACTTTCACTGATCAGGGAATTAAATGTCCCCTTCTAACTCAGAGATTAAAATGATTGTAGAGTCAACTCATTAAGTATTTGAAAGAGAGGAAAAACATACCCGGTAGTCCAAATAAATGGAAATATGATATAACCTAAACTACGTAATGTAACATAATATGTGTCATCCTTATATTGTTTTCCCAAGGCATATTTCTTTAATAATACTTCTCAATTTAGGAGATAGAGAGAGCCAATTTGGTGGTTAAGACATCAGGCTAAAAACTGGAAGTAGCTGAGTTTTACTCCTGCCTTAGGCACAAAATCAGCTTGGTGTCCTTGGGCCAGTCACACTCTCTCAGCTCTAGGAAACAGGCCATGTTAAACAATTTTAAAAAATCTTGTCAAGGACTTCTGCAGGGACTTCTCTGGACAGTCTCCCAGAGTTAAGACTGAAAACATACACACATAAACCAGTTTGCTCTATTTGTTCTTAATAGCTACGTCTTCCTTCCTTTTCAGGCAAAACATAATGTGTTTTGACTTTTTGTTGACTGATAATCCACATTCCTCTTGCAATTCAAAACATTCTTTCTCTCTTAGGTAGATGTAGACCTAGATCTAAAGCAGTGAGGAATTTAACTGTTACAGTAGAAACCAGTGTTTTCATATGATTTGGACTGTAATAGATAACAAGCTGCCCTCCAGATGTTTTGGCTACAACGTTTATAATTCCCGACAATTCTGAAACTAATGAGAGTTATAATCTAAAAATCTGGGGGACATTAAATAGTTTAACTCTTATTTAGGGATTCAGTTCATATACTTTAAGCTCTTTCGTGAATGGGACTTGTAACTAAATACTGATTTGTTTGATTTTGATAATGGCATTTGAATAATATAGGGTTAAATTTAAATTTATGCTGTGTCTAGTATCTTCATTATAATGATAATAATAGTCCCAAATCAGTCAATAGCAGAATGAATGCCTCTTGTTTCGTAATAATTTTATTTTATTTTATTTTACAAAGCAAAAACAGCTAACATGAACTAACCATCAGGAAGAAAGATAAAGAGGAAAGAAGTAGATAGAAATAGGAATGCAGAACGCTATAAAGAAAAAGAAAAGAAAGGAAACATATGTATAAAGAATAACTTCCAACTTCTTCCAAGGTTATAAGAAACACATTAAACACTAACCTTAATACTATAATGTGATGCCCAGTTCCCTCCAAAAATGAAAAATTTAAATTTTAGCAATGATCAAATCTATATGTCATAATTTGTATTTTTTTTATTTCCTGCAAAAATTCCACAAAAGGCTTCCAATTGTAGATACATTTCTTCAGTGAATTTTCTCTCACAAGAGTTGAATGCCTCTTAATTGAAGATTATGGACCTTAGTCTACCATGGAAGTTCAGTGCGGATCAGTAGATTTTATTTTAACCCCTTGTTTTAGGGCTGAAAGAAAGTGACTGACTGGAAGGTTAGATGCCACTTCTAGTCTAGCACTTTAATTAACCACTACATTATACTGACTGTCATTCTTATATGAGTATGTATGTGCATGTGTGTATATTTGTATGTATGTATGTATATATATAAAATCTCCCCATGATTAGCAGGAAGCCATATTTGTTGGACAGAACCTTTTAGATCTATTTCTTGCCCCTTGGGATAAGGTGTTATTAATTGTAGATATGTGATTGTATGTTTTTTCAATATACTAATATTTCAGACTTTACAGAGTGATCTTTTTTCTGTGTGTAAAAAATTGAACAATAGGATGAGGTATGAAAATGCAGCAAATATATATATGGATAGTATAACTATACAGAAAAGTATATAAAAAGTAAAATTCTAGTACCCCCTCCATGCATTTCTCTCTCCCTCTTTCCCCCTCTCTCCCTCCGTCCACTCTCCCCCCCATCACCATACATGTTTTTGGGGTTGACCTTGCCAATAAAACATAGTTTTATACTGTACACCTGGGGTCTAGTAAAAGTAAAATTTAGGTAAGAAGAATCACAAAATGTTATCTAATTCTTTGATCTTCAGTTGCTCAGTGCATAATTAAATCTGTACAATTGACCATGAAGGGGCTATTTTTTTAAAGGCATTTATAAAAAAAAGTTTATGTGTATTTTCTTACAATTATGCTTAGAGCCAGGGCTACTAAAATGGTAAAGATTCAGAGGGCCAAATGGAACATTATTCTCTCAGTTGGGCAGATGGCTGTGACTTTTGTAACAATGGTATTAATAACCTCAGTAGGCTGCACAGGGAACAAAATGTGAAGTGATTGAGTTTATTTTGGATATGTTTATAGTGAAAAAACAACCACATATTTTACTCAAAATGGAAAAAGATGTTGCTACCTTGAATATATGACAGATAGAAAATCCTGTACATATACTGCTGAAAGACAATAATTTCTAAACAGATGAGAAACTGAAAAGTAGGTTTATTGGATACTAAATGAAACAGATATATTTCCATAGTTTAATTATGTAGGTTAATAATCACAGCTTTATGGATAAATTAATGTACTGTAAAAAATCATACTTTTAGAGGGACTGTTTCACAAGATTATCACATACTTTGGTATCAATTGCTGTAGACACTAATAATAATAGCCCCAAGTCAGGACCAAAAATATTGAAATGTGAAGAGTATTTCCAAATTTAAAAACATTAAACTATGATCTCTTCTCTCTCTGAGTAATATAAACAAATGAATATTATTGTATTGTAACTGTACTTCTTTTATAAAGAGACTACTCATGCCATAAAGGGAAAAATTATTTTTTTTCATATTCGAAGAAACTGAAGCTGATCTGTACCCCTGATGTGTGCCATTTAATTTACAGCTTTCAATTTGAACATCATCTTTGGGAGCAGCATCCTTCATGACATGTATTGCCCTAAAGATGTGCTGGCTGTTAAAAATATGATGTGCTAAATTGTTGCCCTCTTGCTGGGCCCTCTTCAGTGTGTGACTTGGAATGCTGAACTTCAAGATTGCACAGCATCAAGGTCAAGATTTTCTCATGGGGCAAAGGTATTTTTTTATTATGTAGCATTGTAAATCCTTTGTTTTAAATTTAATGCGTCAGATCCAGGTTTGAATAGTCCCATTGGTTGGTCCAACTAGTTTTTCCAAGTAATTATCTTGGATTTATTTTGGTTAAATCTGCATTCAGCCCATTCAGTGGTGAACAATTTGCATGTTCATTTCAGGATTTTAATATATTCAATAAGTGATGCAAACATGAAAGCAAATTTGCAGCTGCAAAATAAGCACATTCTTGTTACCTTACCATATACCTATTTTGAGGATGGACAGCACTTTAGTGTCAAAGCATATCCTGTACATCCAGAAATCCCAGATTCTACCTCTAGCATCTCCAAGTAGAACGGGGAAAAATCTGAAACCTTGGATAAATCTGCCTATCAGTGCAGAAAGATTACCTCCAGCTGATTGGCTAGGGAAGTGCCAAATTGTTGCCCAATATAGTAAAAAAAGGTGCAAGGTTAAGAAGGTCATGTTGTACCAGTCTGCATAACAAATTGCTCTAAAATAGCTTAATATGCTCTTATTACATTCTATTATTATCTATATAAGTGTAGCAAGTTGTAAAATATATATTTCACAATTTGCTACACATCCTATATTTCAGAGTGCATGATTTATGAATCAGGATGACATTTGACCAAAATTATATATCCAAGTTTCTTGTGCTAGAATGGCTTTAATGCTTTAAGAAAATTACATGAAAATCTTCTCAAGGTTCCCTGCAAAAGTGAATCAAGTCATGGTTAATTTGATATGGAACAATCCCCCAGTGTCTTTCCTTATGTTGCTAAACAATCTGAGCTAAACAATACTTTTCAGTTTCCCAAAATTTTATCTAACAGTCTCCAAGGATGGCACACATCCCATGCTGCAAACCTGTGCAAATAAAAAATGGTTTTATTTCTACACAGCCATCAGTCTGAAATGATGGAGCCGTGATGTCAAGTGAGCTCAACATATTGCGGTGCTTCTAATGGAGAAATTGCAGCTGGTAAGTCAACATTGTAAGCATAGTATCATTTCTTACCATTGTTATCATGATTGTAATTTACTAAAAGTTTCTTGCTCATATCACTAAGAATGCTTCATGCTTCTAACTTCTAATTATGCTTGAGCTACAGTCTTTTGGAATACTAGAATTTTGTATTTTCTCAGTTGTACGGGCCAAAGAATCCAAAGCATGGGCTGTCTCCTGCTTCCTTACTTAAAGATGGAGTCAATCAAAGTTTAGTCCAGCCCCCTTTCCACTGCGCGTGCCCAGTTTTTGACTCCATCTTCATGCAAAGAGGACACGAGGAGAGAGTGCTCAGAAAGAAAGATAGAAAATATAGGATCAACGCTTTGGATTCTTTGAGAAAAAAAGAGAGAAAAGAGAAAGAGTGAAAGTCAGCAAACTGTGAGTAAGCAAAAGAGTCGGGACCTCATCCCAAGACAGGAAAGCCTACATAGCTGTTTGGTGTTAAGAGAATAAGCGGCAGCAGCCTCAGTAAGAGCAGGCGGGCTCTCGATCGGCTAGCAAAGAAGGAGGGCAAATTAATTCAGCTTTCCCAGAGCCTTTGTTAAACAAACCAGAAGCCGCACAAGCCTGCAGTGCTCTCTGTACAGATACAGATACAGATAATCAGAGTTGGAAGGGACTTTGTAGGTCATCTAGTCCAACCCCCCCACCCAAGTGGGAGACCCTACACCATTTTTGACAAATGGCAGTCCAATCTCTTCTTGAAAGTCTCAACTGATGGTGCTCCCACAGCTTCCAAGGGCAAGCTGTTCCATTGGTTGATTGTTCTCACTGTCAGAAAGTTTCTCCTTGTTTCCAGGTTAAATCTC
>JANHFN010010287.1:65718-78862 GCA_032468175.1 Toxicocalamus goodenoughensis
TGTTTTTAAATTTGCTGTACACCGCCCCGAGTCCTTCGGGAGAGGGGCGGTATAGAAATATTAAATTTATTATTTATAAGCTATGCTGGCTGAGGAATTCTGAGAGTTGAAGTCCACAAGTCTTAATAGTTGCCAAGTTTGAAGACCTCTGCTCTAAACTGTTAATCAAAATATTGTATCTATGTTAATTTTATAGATATTCATGTAGTAATCTTCCATTTTCCAGTTCTATTCAAATAGTTCTTTTTCTTTTGTTTGTTTTTCTTTGCTTGAGTTTATTAGATCTCATTAGCGCATCACCAGTTCTTTTATTTATTTTTATGTGGGAAGCAGTGGGAGAACCTTTTGAAGGAATAACATAGAAATAAAATGGTTGGGCAAATGAGAGTATTTTTTCTTACAATATTTTCCAGAGAATTAGCAGTCAACTTTGTGAATAAATGCATCAAGTGTCTAACATATTTAAATGTACGTTGATCATCTGAGTATGTGTTTCATGTTCGGGCCATAATTTGTTGTAGTTTGCTACTTGTGTCAAATATTAGAATCTATCAGTTAATTGTTTTAAGTAAGTGAGTTGATTTTAGCTGGTAGGTGTTATGTGAACCAAATAATTACATTAATTTGATAAACTGTCACTTTTAATACATTATATGAATAGAGCCAGAAGAACTGTTTTGAAATGTATTTAAGACTTGCAAGAAAGAATGGGACATTGAGTGAACAGAAGAAATTCTTTATTCACAAGCTTTTAACTATAACTAGACCCGGAAGCTATGGCTGGTGCAACATACTATGGCATGGACAATTATTGGCAAGCCATGATATGCCCAACGAATTCCTCTGCTTCATGAATTGTACTGGTTCCTAAGATGTTTCCAGGTGCAGTGCAAGGTGTGGATTATCACTGGTTATCAGCCTTTTATAGCATGGGAGCAAGTTATTTGAGGGGCTGCTGTTTTTGCCTGTCTTACATAGCCTGTTAGCATGAGGATAGTCCCATTAATTAAACAAAGTTCCTGATGAGACCCTGGAAATGGGCCTTTTCTATCTCAGTGCTTGCCCTCTGAAATATCTTTCCACCTAAGGTTCATATGGCCTCTACCTGCTCTTTTTAAACAGACCCTTAAAACACAGCTCTTTTACCGGACTCTGAACTAGACTGACTGGTATGCCCCTCCCAAGATGTTCAGTTGTTTGTTGCTTTTTCTCTGAACTTTCTTTGTAATTTATATATTATGTTCGATGTTTGTGTTTGCTTGTGCCTGTAAACCATTCAAAGCAGTACAAATTGCTATAAATTATTATGTATGCATAAATAAATGTTGGGTAGAATATGTAAAATAGTAATATTTTTGTTTTTGTGGAATAGGACAAGATTTTGATTTAAGTGATGCCTTTGACACTTCTGGTAAGTAATTATAATGTTACAAAACCTGAAAATGACTTTCTATACATATTATAGTAATAGTACTGTTACGTTATAATGTGATGTTACTCAAACTATAACTAGATTTTGCTTGAGTTGTATAATGCTACATCATTTTATAGCTTGCTCAATCTATGTGTCTGGGATCTTCCTGGCATTTTATTCTGCTGGTAAACTTCAATTTGCTGGCAAGACATCAAATTACAAATTAAGCTTTTCTAAACTAGATGGCATGCTACTTTTGTAGGGTTTTAAATATATGTTTGTTACTATACCTAGTTTTTTTTAAAGAAAGTCAGGTATATATTGTATTATGATCACCACTAACAAATTAAACACTGATCATAGTTTCTGAAATACTCTCCACATCCTTTACCAATTAGAATTATAAGAGTTATCTGCATTTTTTCCTGTGTAATTTAATAAAGTGTTTTATGTGTTTCTGTGCATGCCTTTTTTTTCCTTCAGAGATTATAATCAGGTAGTGGACATAGCATTGCCTGGGTGGGAATGAGTCTGGGAGTCTACTAATAATGGATTTCTTCTCCATATTGCACCCATGTGCATGTGTTCTAGGAAGCATTGGATGTGCTTCATGTACCTTATTCTAGGCAGGAAAGAAAAAAAAACTAGATTAGATAGGAAGAGTAGAGAATATTTCAAGCAGCTGCCCTGGCTCTTCTTCTAGAGATGCATTGGATATTTTTTCCCTTTTTTTTTTCCATAGTCCCGGCTAGATCTGACCTCATTTCAAACTTAATCTTCTTTTCCCTTGGTTTTTTCCTGCTCACTAAATATTTACTGAATATTCTGTTTTGTCCATTACATTGATGGACAAACAAACAGTCCCAAACTGTTTTAAATAACTTCTGCTGTTCCATTAAGCTGAGTTGAATAACAAATATAGAGAAAGTATGGTAAACATGGCATTTAAAATGCTTTTCAACCTGTTTACTAGCAATAACCATAGCAAAGAACTGTATTTCATTATGTCTGGCACATACAATAATACATCTCTGTGTTTTTATTTTTGTTTGCCCTTGTGCTATTTGTGCACAGGGAACTATGGGATAACTTAATATGTTTCAAATACAAATTTCTAGGAGACATAAGGGAGAGTAACTTAGAACGGAACAATCAACAACACTGTGAGCTACGTTCCAACTATCTTTCATGTAGATTTTGGAAAACTGTTTTCAGCAGTGTTTTTTCTCAGTTGTACGGGTCGGAGAATCCAAAGCGTGGGACTGTCTCCTGCTTCCTTGCTTAAAGATGGAGTCAGTCAAAGTTTAGTCCAGCTCCCTTTCCACTGCGCATGCCCAGTTTTTGATTCCGTCTTCATGCAAAAAGGACACGAGGAGAGAGTGCTCAGAAGGAAAGATAGTAAAAATAGGATTGACGAGCAAAACACAAAGGAACCAGAGAGACTGGGAGACTTTCAGAAAGGCCTCTCAGCAGGGTGTCCAAGGCAGATGAGAGAGAGGCATTAAGGAGACAAAAGGAAAGGATCTTCAATTGCAAGAGGATTTGGACAAAATAACTGCTGCAACAGAGTTCATAGCAGACGCCACACTTAATGGGATCAAGTACGCAACTAAGGCCATCGCAGCTTCAGTGGGTGCAAGGCGACTTGTTTGGCTCTGCCACTGGCAGGCAGATCTGAAACATAAATGGAAACTGGCATCAGCTCCAGTTAAAGAGGACAAACTTTTCGGGGAGGCCATGGACCCATTATTGGTAGAAACCAAGGACAAGAGGAAGAAACTTGGTCAGGTAGATAGGTGATCTTCACCATATACACGGCAGATCCTTTCCTATCTCGGCAGGTGGCTTCAGCCACTCTCCGTACCCACAGAGACAGTACACACAGACCCCTACTAGACATCCAGATAGGTCAGGATTTAGAGATAGGGGTGGACAACGGTCCCAGGGAAGGCACCCCTTCAGGAGTTCAACCAGCAGGCCCTTCTGTTATACAAAGTGACAGCCAGAACAACGCGCCCATCAGCGGGAGACTGGGCCTATTCACCGACCGATGGGAGACAACAACAACAGACAAGTGGGTCCTAGACACATTAAGAAAAGGCCTAGTTCTGGAATTCATCTCCATACCCCTGAGCTCATTCAGAAGATGCCCGACTCTAAGGACAGAACCAAAAGGGTAATTATGGAAACAGCAGTTCAACATCTGCTGGACATTTGGGCGGTACAAGTGGTACTGGAGAATGAACAGGGACAAGAGTTCTATTTAAACCTGTTCGTTGTGCAGAAGGCATCGGGAGGGGACCAATTTTGGATCTCAAATTACTAAACAGGCACATAGTATACAGGAGATTCAAGATGCAATCCCTGCAAGCTATACTAGGGAGCATCCAGGAGGGGGATGTCCTGACATCAGTAGACCACACAGATGCTTACCTACACATACCTATTACCAGGAGGCATCGGAAGTTCCTGCAGTTTTGTTATGCAGGGAGACACTACCAGTACAGAGCTCTACCATTCGGCCTGTCCTCAGCACCGAGGACTTTCACCAAGGTACTGGCAGTGGGAGCAGCTTTCTTCAGGACAAAGCCCATACGGGTCCAATGCTACTTGGATGACATATTAATACAGTCAACATCAATTCTTAAGAACAAAGAGCGATCTAGAAACCACAATACGGACATTACAAAAGCATGGCTTTTCGGTGAATTTCGAAAAGAGCCACTTAGAACCGACAAGACGTTTACAACACTTAGGAGCTGTAATAGACATCAACTCCAGTCACTCCAGTGGCGGAGATCACAGGCAGTGACGAGGGGATGTGGGTTCAAGGAACCCACTCGACTGACTATCACGACAGATGCAAGTTTAGTACACTGGGGAGCCCACTGTCAGAATCAGATTACACAAGGTCAGTGGTCTCAGTCAGACCTCAAGAACAACATTAACTGATTGGAGCTCAGGACATCTCACCTGGTTCTAAGGGCCTTCAGGTCAGTGATAGTGGGATAGCATGTGTTGATCCTGACAGACAACATGACCGCCAAGACTCATATCACCAGGCAGGAGGGTACTCATTCCCTAGCGCTCATGCAAGAAGCAGAGCGATTGGGCCGCTGGGTGGAGAAGCACCTTCTATCGATCAGGGCAGAATGCATATCGGGAGTGGAAAACGTTCAGGCAGATTGGCTCAGCAGAACAACGGTCGACCACTCAGAGTAGCACCTACACCCGGACCTGTTCAGGGAACTATTGCACGGATTCGGGAGAGCAGTCCTAGACCTGTTTGTGACTCCAGCAAGTGTACAACTCCCGAGATTCTACTGCGTAGAGCAAACCCCTTTGCTCTACGCATTTCCTCCACTCCCGTTGGTACCAAGGGTAATCAAGAAAGTGACAGAAGAGCGGGTGGAGGTTTTAATGGTAGCACCTCACTGTCCCAGGAGGTCTTGGTACATGGATCTGGTAGATTTGTCGGTATCCAGACCATGGAGAATTCCCCCATACAAGGTAGAACTGAGTCAGAGAGCCATACGATACCCATAGCCACAATGGCTTCAACTAACTGTATGGCACTTGAGAGGGCTACGTTAAAGCGTTTAGAGTGTTCAGACAATGTAATACAGACATTCCAGGCATCCAGGAGACCATCAACCAACAGAATTTATTATGCTACTTGGAGAGCATTTGCAACCTGGTATTCCCAGAAACAAATAGATCCAACCACAGTGTTAGTTACTCAAGTGCTGGATTTTCTCCAGGAAGGCCTGGAGAAGGGTTTAACCCCTAACACCTTAAGGAGGCAGGTAGCAGCAATAGCTTCAGTGTTGGGTTGCGGGACCTCAGAGTCCCTCTCACAACACCCCCTAATCCACACATTCATCAGGGGAGCAACCAATCTAAAGCCACCAGTGATACACAGGTACCTTACTTGGGACTTGACAAGGGTGCTAAGGGCGCTCATGACTGAGCCCTTTGAACCGCTGAGGTCAGTAGGACTACCTTCACTCACCCTCAAGGTGGCCTTCCTAATAGCCATTACATCAGCCAGAAGAATTTCAGAGTTGGCAACATCCGTGAGGGAGGACATCTGTATAGTTCACCCAAATAGGGCAGTATTAAGATTAGACTCGATCGTTATCCCAAAGATCAATTCTACGTTCCATAGAGCACAAGAGTTAGTATGACCAGACTTCTGCCCATACCCGATCCATAGTCTAGAAAGGAAGTGGCACTCCTTGGATGTTAGGAGAGCTACACGCATTTATATTAAGAGGACAAGGCCCATTAGAAAAACGGAAGCATTGTTCGTTTCATTTAGACCAAGTTCATAGGCAGATGGTTCAAGACATGTATTACAAAAGCTTATGAAAACCAATCATTGCAATTGCCGGGTAACATAATGGCACATTCAACCAGGAGTGCAGCCACACCAGCGGCATGGAACACACAGGCCTCGATTGAAGAGATCTGTAAGGCAGCAATGTGGTCATCGCCATCTCCATTCATCAGAAATTATACACTGGATACATTTGCATCAGCAGAAGCATCCTTTGGAAGAAGAGTTCACACGGAGATGGAGGCTCGGGACAAGGAGTTGGCCCACCCTTAGGACAATTAGCTTGGGTACATCCCACGCTTTGGATTCTCTGACCCGTACAACTGAGAAAGAGCGTTGGGCTTACCTGAAACGCGTCTTCTAGTTGTATGGGAGGAGAATACAAATCCCACCCTCAGATAGTTAGTCCCAAGCTCAGAACGGTCAAGAACGAGCACCAAAGAACTCTCCAAGTCAATCATCAGCCTTCATCAAAAACTGGGCATGCGCAGTGGAAAGGGGGCTGGACTAAACTTTGATTGACTCCCTCTTTAAGCAAGGAAGCAGGAGAGAGCCCACGCTTTGGATTCTCCTCCCGTACAACTAGAAGATGCGTTTCAGGTAAGCCCAACATTCTTTCTCTTAAAAGAAAAGTGCTTTATGAAGATAGTGCACAATTATGCATAATTCCTGCAAAATAAAACCCCTCCACATATATAATAAATTACAATAATTAATTATAGTGGATGGTGAAAATGTAACTTGTAAAAAGAAAAAAAAGACAAATTTTAGGCAATAAATAATTAGAAAAAGAAATGAAAATAAAATTACTAGTCTATATAGCTCCCTAATATAAATCTATATTATGATTGCACTTGTAATATTGAGTGTATTTTTTGGCAATCTACCTTTAAAAAGATAAAAGATGAAACTGATAGAATAAAAGGTAAAGTTTATTATCAATGATAAATTTTTAAGTATTATACATTTGCCTAATTATTGATGAAAATATTTCCATCTATAATTACCTTTATGGCTAAAGTTGAAGGAAGGAAAGACTGCCAGTGTTTCATGTGGCTATGTTTGCACACATCAAGAAGTAATGCTAAGACTGCATTTTGAAAGATGGGATTTCCTGTCTCAGATTAAATGCTTAATGAGAATAAATTCTCCAGAGTGGCTTCCTATTATTCTGGGCTCTGCTAGAAGTGCTGCAAATATTTCTGCTTTGTCTGGCTTTTAACCTATGATTTATTATTGTTTTTGACTTTTTGGTGACCATTGGGGGAAATGATTTTTAGTGTTAGATGTGTAATTAATCTCAATATGCATGTTACTATACAAATCAGTGAGACTTAAATTTTTCACATTGTTTGAAGTGTTTCACATTCAAAGGGCATATTAGAAAATCATTGCATCTATTTTTATGAAAGTTGTCATATTAATTATACTGGCAAAAAATACAGTTGTTTTGTTTTCCTAAGTTAAGACTAGAGGCAATGGAGCCCTGTTTCTTTAATGCCTGTTCCAGTTTTAGGTATCACACACATCTCTCTCAATGTGATTGCCAGCTCCCTGCTCAATCTAATTTTTTTTACATTTTTAATTTTTTTAAAAAATTTTTATTTAAAAATAATTCTTGAAGAGAAAAGCAACCTGGAAAACTGCACATTTTAGGAATGCTTAATTTTAGGAATACTTAAAGGTATTTACAAAAAATTATTGAGAGTAATGAATATTCTGGGTTTTTGTGTTTTTTGTGCTTTTTATGTAGCCATGTCTGCAGCTCACAGCCATTTTATAAGTGGGTATTTCTCCCTTCTTACCAGATTTAATTCTATGAGAATGCCTAAAACAGATTCTTAACCCATTACCTCTACTTTAAAATGATTCTGATCAGATTATGTGGGTGCCATCAAAAATTCTATGTTACTACATTCTTATTATTTTAACTGGATGCTAATAACAACAATGTACTTTCTAATGATGCAATCAGAGCAGCCAATATCACTGATAATATCACTGGAACGGACAGTTTGTAAAGGATAATGTAATACTGTCTTTTGTTAGAGACAAGTAAAACTGCTTATCTCTGCTCAGAGGGTAGCTAGTGAACTCAAACTGGCTATATATGAAGATATCATCAATAGTGAGTGACCCTAATAGCAGAGGTTCAACTGTATTTAATCCCAGACAAGTAGTATAAGTTTGGAGTCTAAATTAACACATTTAAGTTTTTCTTAAAGGGATGCAATTTGTTTCTAGCATGGAAAAATTATTTTTATTTTATGCATTTTCAGAAGCACTTATACATATTATCATTGTATAATTATAATTTAATGTAGATTTCAATCATTCTTGATTTAAGTATCTACTTTGTGTATTATATTTAGACCATTGGTTTGTTTTTTTAATTTACAAAAGCACAGAAACAAAACAAACATTATACACAAAAAGAAGAATCTAAATCAAAAACAATAAAGTAAATGGAATAAAACAATTGGCAGCAATTCAGGAAGAAGCCATTATGTGAGCAGTCCATTAAAGCTAAAAACAATAGATCATCTTCAAAAGCCTGGCAAAACAAAAACCTCTTTGCTTTATGTGCAAAGTTGGATGTTAGAGAGACTTGATTTATTAAGTCCCTCGGAAAAATGAAGGCAAGTATTGGAGAATGCCATCAGAAACAAAGTCTTCTGTTGTTCATCTGCAATCTAAATAAATTAATCTTGTTGCAGCTTCAGAATGGAACTTTCCTGGACTGGAGCTCACTTAATAGCTGTAGTCCCAGTAGATTATCCTATTTTGTCAGATGTTTGTCTTGTCTTCCTTATTTCAGATTGGTTGCACTTCAGCTTCTTTAATAATAAGAGCTGAAGTTCATGTCACCTGGACGGTATCAGGTTATAGAAAGCTGAGGTGAAAGATTATTTACACAGAACATTTTTTCCTGTTAAAGAGTCCTCCCCCCCCTTTAAAAAAAGTATGCTGGTACATATCCTTCATCTTATTCATGCATGCTTTCAGTTTTCCTATATACCCATGTTGTTTTTTAACCCTCTGCTTTTGACATTGTCTTAAAAGCATGTTTTATGCTTTAAAAAGCTAATGTAAATTAATGAACATTATGAGCAACTGAAGTTTGGCTGTATAGAATTCACACCCATTTGAGCTTGGAATTTATATTACCATCTGGTACAAGTTGAAAGTCTGACAACTTATTGGAAATACAGGATAATTAAAAAAATAAATTTTGACATGCATGCACACACACACACAAAATACTGAGAAGTGATACAATAGTTAAAAATTCTGTGCATTTCCTAATTTCTTGTACATACTTGTTTCTATTAGAGATATAATAAAGGGTTCCCCCCTTTTCATTACATCTGATTCTCAAAACCTGCTGGGACAAGTCTCTTTTCTTGACAAGGTTTTTTGGAAGTGGTTTGCCATTGACTTCCTCCTAAAGCTGAGAGAAAGTGACTGGCCTAAAGTCAATCTAAGGCAGGACTAGAACTCATGGTCTGCCAGTTTCTAGTCTGATGCTTTAACCATTACACCAAACTGGCTCTCATGATAAAAGTAAAGCAGCTCTAATACAAGTTACAGTTAGTCCTCGAATTACGACTATAATTGAGCCCAATGTTTCTGTTCCTAAGTGAAATATTTGTTAAGTGCATTTTGCCCCACTTTATGACTTTTTTTGCCACAGTTGTTAAGTGCATCCCTGCAGTTGTTAAATTAGTAACATGTTTGTTAAATGAATCTGGTTTCCCCATTGACTTTGCTTGTCAGAAGGCCTCCAAAGCTGATCACATGACTGTTAGGGCACTGCAACTGTCATAAATATGATTTTTGATCATGTGACCATGGGGCTGCTGTAACAGTTAAGTGTGAAAAAGAGTCATAAGTCACTTTTTTCAGTGCTGTTGTAACTTTGAATAGTCACTAAATGAACTGTTGTAAGTCAAGGATTATCTATAGTTGTGGTCTGTGAGAATTTTTGACAGTAATATTGAAAGACGGGACCTCTAGAACAGGCATTTCTTGTAACAAGAATTCATTCCTCATTTCTTAGAGATAACAAGATGGTAAAATTAGATTTTTTTTTCAAGGCAAGACATTTTTAAAAAAAATGCAGCATCAGTGCAAACATCACTTTTTGAGCCATAAACATAATCCTGATTTTCTTTCATTTTCATAAGTTAGAAATGGAAAACATGGCTCCTATAGGCAAAGGAAAGGCTTTTGGAGCACTTGCTGTAATTGAGGAGGTGGAGAATATTTGAACACACTGCAGAGTGAATACACTGCATCTGCTTTGTGTAGGAGTGCATCTCTGAATTCTCTGAATTCTATCTGGCAGCTGTAGTATCCAGCTAAAATACTGTTCTCTTAACTCCTACGCTCCAAATATTCTTCCTACACCATCTTTCTCTGGATAAAATCCCTCCTGTGAGAATACTAGAGCTAAATACCTCAGGGACTCAGACTGCAGGTTGTTGCTGGTAAAATACCACTCTATGAACAAAATCCTACAGGTTGGCAGGTTGGTCTTGCCGGAGATAATTCTGTCGGTTTTTGCTTCATGCTTTATCTTCTGTAGTGCATTCAACAAATAAAATCAAAAGGACATCAACTTTTAACAGGCAGAGGTTAGATATCTGAAGGAATTTAAATCTGACTTTTTTTTTAAAAAAAAGCTTTACAACAGAATAATACCTACTGAGAAAGAATTTCTGGATAATATTTCTGGGAAAGGTGGGCTTGTGCCTTTCAGTTTTGTGATCTTAGACAAACAAGAATGAGTAGAATAAGAAAGAATTTCAGTTTGAACAAATGCAATGGTGAAGGAATCCATTTGGCACTAAGGGACAGGTGAGTAGATTCCTATGATCTACACCTTGGCTTAAAGAGTAGTAGGAGATACTGGAATTTATATCACAAGATGGAAGATATTTTTCCCTTGTTTCTTCTAGCCAGAAAATTCTCCCTACTTCTCTAAAGGCCCGCATCTTCCTCTCTCCAGTTAGCAGACCTAGTGGCATAATGAGGAGATAAAAATATTGATTTTTGACTTGTTGTCTTTTCTCAGAAAATAAATAAAAATCCTATCTACTGTATTAATCTACAACTAGCTCATAATTGGAAGATATTGACATCGGGGGATATTATTATTAGTTTAGGTAATCATTTGGCAGTAGAACAACCAAAGCTGTAATATCTTCAGAGTGAAAATTGAGAATATAAGAACTAATTATTTATGATAAGACTTCTATCTGGTCAAAATTCAGTGTTCTGTTTTGACAGCGCACAATCACATCATTGGAGAAAATAATATCCCTCAGCCAATGACATTGGATGTAATTCATAGTAAGGCTAGGCAAGGCTTCTTTGTATGAGGTACTTTATAATATATGGGTCAATGTACAACCCCTTTCTTCAAATTATTTAAACATTCACATCCTTTTGCAGCCCACCTTGACTGCTTCAGAAACTGTTTTTTGACAGTTTCTAAACTTTTTGTGAAGGACTTGTCGATGGCTATTACAAAGCCTTCATACTTAGTAGCCACTCTTACCTTCTATTCCATTGATAATTGATATAATTACATTTAACAAATAAAAAATAGTAAGTCATTAAACATTTTAATTTATTTTCAAGTGCAAATAGTAGGTTTCTTTTTGTAAGATCTTTAGTGAGACCTTACCCTATTTTATATGTGAATGTTATCTTTATCAGAATAGAATCACCTACCTTAGTAGATCTCTCCCTGTCTAAATAATCTACTTTATAAAAAAATGCATCAGTATGTACATTTAGTAACTGAAAAGGATATACTCACCATTGGTTGCCAAATAAAAGCTTTCTGTACAGGAATCATTATTTAGAGAGCAAAATAAATCACAGTGCAAAGATGTAACATAGTTTAAATTAAAAAAGAGAATCTGAAAGTCAAAATCAGACAGTAAAATTTACAGCATGGGTAGAAGGATGGACAGGGCTGCCAAGCAAGAAGAAGTCCCAGTGGTCTCCATAAGTGCTTGCCAATTTAATCAGAAGACCAGGAGTGGTATTAACACCACATGCATTGCCACTTTTGACCATGCATGTGGAATTTCCATGCATGTTAGAAAAATAGGGCTTGTATTGCAATGCTGCTGATAGCATCCAACCCTCCCTGTTCCCACAACCTTCCCTCTGGATGCCAGATGATATTTTTAAGGATCAGTTTTCATAGAAGGATGGAGCTCAAGGATGTTGAGAAAGAGCTTTTAACATGCATTTTAAAAACATATGCTTTTATTAATACAACACATGTCTTTTTTTCATGATATTATGGTCCAAATTTCTGCAAAACGTTTGGTCACAAAATCCCACATTTCTTTTTATAAATATAATTTAGGGACTCAACATATTTTACATACCCCAAGAACTACTTCCTGCAAGGTCAGGAGTTATCAGCTTGAAATCCAACTAGTTAATTATCATAAGGAAGGACAGGTGGAAATTGCTCTCCTACCCCAAAGAAGGAAACTTCACCTCCTGCACAGCAGGAGGAAAAACTGTTAGAATTTGCATCTTGATTACACTATAAATAGATCTTGCAATATAGCAGTGACTAAATTTTTCTCCTGTCAGTTTTATTATTTACAGTAAATCTGCTTATCAAAGATTTGCATCCTGGGATGTACGCTTTAGCCTCCTCCCGGTTCTAATTCTTGCCAAGAAAAGGCTGACAATACCTTTAAATATAGCATCACAAATGACTCCATTCTTGCTGAGATCAGTTTTTCTCCTCAAGGTCTCATGCTGCCATTTGGCTCACCTGTTGATTGTAGCAAGTGCAAAGAAAATGTCAGCATTAATAAAGACATTCTAGGACTTTCAATGCTTAAGATACTCTAGTGGGGCATAATCCCATCTTCTGTTTCCTTGAATTTATGGAGAAATTTAATGATTATTTTTACCTCCAGTATATTTTTTCTATTTAAGCCACAAGGTGTATGTTGAAGATGGAGTCCTTGCTGCTCTCTGAGCTTGGTTATTTTCTTGCAGATGTTTTGATACCTGACCAGGTATCAAATGCTAGCATTTATAACTTGCAAGAAAACCAAACTCAGAGAACAGCAAGGACCCTGAGCTTCAAATGCTCTCTTCTATTCAGGGTTGGGATGCTACCGGTTTGGCCCAGTTCGAAGTGTGCGCTCACCGAACCGATTGTTACACCAATTGAATCCTTCATTGCTTCTACTGATATATATATATATATTTAAAATAAGTTTTATTGATTTTTCAAAAAACAAACACCAGATATAAAACATCTGAAAGCAGCCTGAATCCGGATCTTATCTCTTCTTACAGACACAAGTTCAAAATCATATTTCTTTCTATATCATAATATTATT